>PVMI01083511.1:29536-42555 GCA_008528875.1 Aulacorthum solani
TCTATAATATATTTATGTCGAATAAATCACTTTTTGAAAAGTTGTACCATCGTTTTTTGATTGAAAACCAATCTCGATTGAGAACATCTTTGAAGTCCGATACTTGTGTGCGTCGTGTAGGTACTTATGGGTGGTAATATTGATTAATCCCTCAAATCCTTTTGTCACCGAAATGCGACCACAATTGCCTTGTAGATTTTTCATCGCAGTCTTGTTTGTGGCATACTTTAAGACACTGATGTCGCCGATTAATAATAAACCTTCTAATACAAAATATATAGACATATAATGTTACATCGATGTCTATTCCGACCTATACTATTATAAGTTCTAACACATAAATGAAGAACCCGACCTTTTCACCAATAACTCTCTGCACAACGTTAGTCGTCTGTAAATCCAAAAAAGGTATCTTCCAACAATATTCCCAAGACTGTCAAAAGCAAAACTATTTTACCTAATATTGATATCGTCATTTCTGAAGTACAGACTAATCGCACAATATAGAAATCGATGACGCGTTGTAACAAACTGAAGTAACGATGACCTTTATTATAAGCCAACAATTCCGTGATAGGGAAGTCGAATGCCTATTTGAACAGCCCCAATAGATCACTGAAACAGTACTTTCATTAAAACAACAACTATATTATGTACACCGACGGACAGAAATTTACGATGTATAATTTCTAATAATACATATAATACGTCATATTTTCAACAATCTGTAAGAACTAAACGAGCTTCAAACAAAATTTGGTTGATCTAACATGGGATGAGGGGTAAAATCCATATTAATGCCAACATTATAATATCATCAGGTGGTAAATAAATGAGTGGCGTAATGGAAGTAGGATATTCTATAGGAATTGTATATTATTATGTATATTGTTTTTCAGCTAGCGGTATTAATTAAATTCTTATTCATTTTTTTGAAGATAATAAATGATGTTTATATTCTAAATACTATAATACTTAGATCAATTTAAACCATGAACGATTGCCAGAAATATATTTTATAGTTTGATTGAAAGTTTATAATTTTCTCCAAGTTTTGTATAAACTATAATATTATATTATGAAAACAGAGTTTACGTATTTATTAAATTTTTTTTTAGTGCAAGTAATGTTTGCTATGATTTTTTGTTGGGTTTCGGTCTTTGGTAATTCGTTCCGCCATAGAACTTTAAATCGTGTCCTTTATTTTTGATAATATATTACCACTGAACTGTATAATACTAAAACTATATAGTTTAGTGTATATTACGCGTATAACATAAATCAGTCGATCCGTATTTTTCTGTTATACAATAATAGAAATATCTACAGAACACAAAAAATCTTTCAGTTGACCCGCTCACCATCACGATAACACTGTTCACTGTTAATACATAAACAAGGCATAAAGGCATAATAAAGGGTCATATACGTTTCACCACTGTACTAATCCACAGACCACAATATATAGGATGATATACTGAAGCTAAAATGTAAACTGTAGTCGTCATTATTTACAATATAATGCAATAAATTACGATATTATTTACTCACAATTTAATACCTCGAAGTTATTCACAATGAAAATAGCGAGCATTATTTGCAGCCTACACGTCAATGACGCGACATATTATAGTAATTACGAGGCGGTGTGACTTTTCATCCCTAATTAACACTATGATGGTCGCTTGTAATGGTTACCTCAATATTGTCGGTGGCTTGGCTCATTCGTATACCTACGCATATTAAATAATATTATATGATATTATTACTATCATCATCGACCGCTCGTAACCCGATATCATTATTATTACAATACTTGGCACTGACGCTTTTATTCGTTTCTCGAGGGTTAGGTTAGGTCGGTCTATATACATAACATGATTACCTACCTACATAATATAATATAATATTATGATAATACCTTTAGTCTTAGTGTATAATATTATTTTGTTATATTAGTATATTTATATATTTATTACGATACATAGTTTATACAGGACGTAGGTATATCTGCAGTTGTGTACCAATATACGCTTCGACAGTGATTGACGGGAGAGAGAAAGACGTCCACTTCCGAGCGTGTATCATAATATTATGACCGTACGACACAACACATCTAGATGGTCATAGTATAATATGACTGGTGCACTTACCCAGAATACATTAGGTAGTATACCTAAACATACAATACCTATATCATAATATTATATACCACACTTGACCAGGAGTCTCTTGGGTTTCGTGTATAATATAATACAAAACTACACTTCAGGAAACTTTGACTCGCCCAAAGCCATGATATTATACTGACGTCACTGTATTAGGCTATTTATGAATCAAACATATTATATTGAGTTTAAAATTGCCGTGAATGAGCTTTTATGCAAACGGTATATTATACTATGTAACGTGTAGCACTGTGAGACACAACAAAATAACCTATAAAAAGTAAGAGTGAGCGGCCGATAGAAGAAGAAAGTTGTGGAAATTAGTCTTGTTTTGATTATCTCTATACGGAAAAATGCTGTATGGTACGGAACAAATAATTATTGGAAAACAATAATACATTTTTGAGTAAAAAACACTGCAGTGAAGATGGTTAGTCAGAAAGGTCAAATTTGAGAGCGTTCTCCCTCGTGTTATTTTTGAATATGTTGGTTTAATTGAGATGTGTGAACAAATATTTACAGAAAAATTACAAAAAGGTTTTTTTGCCATTAAAATGACAACTCTAAAAGAATTCTGATTTTTCAACTCCTATTGCAACTCACATATCCTGGTCGGCAATCCGGATCGCGGACAGTGGCCGATTAACCAATAGCAACGAACATACAAAAAAAAACTAATTCTACTATTACAATTTCAATCTGCAACCAATAACAACCTTACAATAAACAAAAATATATTATAATTTAGTTTATTTTTTTGCTGGACAGATGTTGCCACAGTTTTTTTTTTTAAGTAGGGTCATCCTCTTACCACCGCAACATAATCTGACTAAATGTATGACTTAAACCTGCTTCGCGGTGTATTTTTTCATTTAAAAAAAAATCAAGTAATCGGATGAGTAGTTTAAGAGAACATGTGACACGAAATTTCCATTTTCACAATAATGAATATACCTAGATAGATAAAAGCTAGATAGATAAATATATTGCATTATATTATGATAAATGAGATTTAAAGTTGCAAATTGTATTCTATTTATTTTTTTATGAAAAGAAAACATAAGAATTAATAAACAATCCTAAGTTTTTCAATTCGATTTTACACTTTGACCAAAAAATTAATTAACTTAGATACATATATTATTTATGGTCAAAAACATTAAATAACGTATTCCCATTAAATAATATTATAGTAAGTGTACGAAATGTAGATATTGAGAAGAAAAGCAATACAATTTAAATTAAAGAAAATCATTTTACCGTCGACAACGGTTTGCGGTTTCCATCCATCTAATTAAATAATTCAAAATAATTACTTCTATTATAGTTGTATGTGTTTATCGTTATGAATTAATAATAATCATCATATAAGTAATACACTTTTCTAGGATATAAATAAAATATCTTATTATTTAAAAAAAACGTTCTTTTGAGTATAAATTATAATAGAACGAAGAAAATTAAATTCTATTTTTGTCGATTTTGTTGACATGACATCATTGTTTATTTTTTATCTCCAATCGAATTAAGAAATTATCCTACCACGACAAAATTCTGAACAGGGCTTAACGTTTAATGTGCATTACAATTGCTATCATTCCATTGATAGTTTTCTCTTGAATCTGTCACAAATCAATAATTTATTATGAAAAATTTTTATTTTATTCAATGACGTTTATTTATAAAATTGTTCTTATGATTATTTCTATTAATAATTTACAAAAAAAAAATGGTAAAGTAACTGGCCTGCCTACATAACATGATATACTTAAGGTACCATTTTTTTTCTGCTTTCGAGTATAAAACTATTACAGCTCAACAATTATAATTAAGTGATTAATATTTCTAAGGTACCTTAAATAGTTATTTAAATTCTAATTATGACATAATATATAAAATTCTTAATGAAACGTCATTTAATACATTATTTTTTACATATCTTGTTTATTGAACTGTATTTCTGTATTCCCTTTAAACTTGTTCAATTTAAAATTGACCAGTAATTTATTAATATATGTGTAATACTCAGCTATAGTATGCAAAATATGTATGTTAAACCCATTAATGATTATTTAATTGTGATTGCAGACACCTGTAGAGCCTTATTACTTATTACAACTTGATACTTTTACTTCTTAGTACTTAGTTATTTTCTGGTCTTGGTTGCGATCGTTAGAATACAACTTACAAAAACAAATTTTACTTATTCCTATATTTTTGTCACTTATATAACGTAAATACATTATGACTAATTATTGTAATTTCAATTGTATACTGGTTTTAAGTAAATCATATTTATCCATAAATTTTATGAATAAAGACCACTATAAAATTTTCATGATGAAACCCTACTCAAAATGTAATATTGAAACTAACAAATTATGAAGTAGATTCTTATTTTAGTACACAAATTACAATATCATTATTCTTATGGTTGTAATGTTTTATTTAAAACTATGATATATATTTTTTTGATTACTATTCGGCATAGTATTTTAAACAAATTATTAGTTTATTATGGTTCAAATGCTTAAGTTAGGTCACTTAATTATTGTTCAGTCGCGATAGCTGATTCAAATGAACACGGTTGTACCACAACTATTGGGGCTAATTCCTATCTCAAATTTAATAAATATGAAAGGAACAATAGCATCCTGGTAGTTTACTGTACAAAATGTATTGTGCATACAGAACTAATGTTTCGTACATGACAGAACCTTATATGATAGGTTATTACAAATAATAATAAATAATACCTGCCTATATCACGACCTATACTTAGTTCCATTTTTTGCTGGTGCAATAATATTATACATAATATGCCCATCGTATTTATATATGGTGGTATAAATTGTCTATATACATTAGGGGTACTGAACTTTTTTTTGTTAAGAATCTACTGAGAATATATATTTCCATTGGGGATCCGGATGCAATATAATTTATCATATTAACATAATTATATTTCTGTATTTTTAAAAAAACAATTCGGTGGTTCAACATAGACTACAGTTGTTATAGAAAAAATATTCCGTTCCGTCGTAAATGTTTTCAGATGATAGTTATTGTTGATCTCTCAATCATACAATATTGATAAATAATAATGACAATAACGTTGACAACAAACTTATATGACGCACATGAAGAAAGACTAAGTTTTTCAATATTTAGTAGTGTATAGAAAACATGAGTATCATAAAATATACACATTTATAGGATAACGAGTAGTCCGCCTCACACATATTTCTTCAATGTTTCGATCACAATAATACAACGAACGCTGTTTGCCAATATCTAAAATCTGCGGTGTAAACGACGGATGCGCATTTCATGATACGCTTTTAATGGCAATATTTTTGGAAAGTCGCTATTTCAACGAAACGCATTAAAATAATAATAAAGCTCAAGAAAAACAAATTATTTCAACCATGGAATTGCGTATATTATTACCGTTTCAGAAATTGTACTCCTATAACATCTCGTTCATATTATATTTCTATTTTGTCTTTTTTTAAATGTATGGTTGAATCGCTTTTATTACCATGTGGTGGTCCTCTCATTTTGTTTTAATTATTACAAAACGAAAAAAAAATGTATAAATCATAAATATTTATTTAAAACACATTGTTCGACTATAGTGCGAGTAGTAGGAAATTATAATTATTCTTCGGATGGAGTCTCGTGATACCCCAATATCATGAACATAATCTATATGACTATTATTTTACCAAATATTGTGTTTTGCTCTATGTACATTTTTTTTGTAGCTTAGAAGTATAAATACTATATGAACATGTCTCTATTTTAGTTTTTGTGAAGTGTAATTTGTAATCTCTATTGTCTACGTTTGGATGTAGATATGGGTGTGGGTATATTTTGAGTTTCAACTATTGTGTCTTTCCAATTTCCATCCTTTGTAATTATTTTTTGAATGTAGTTCTAAAGAATCGCTGCAGTCTCTTACTTTACAGCATCATCATTTGAACGGATTTTTTTTAGATTCAAACGTAGACAGTATTCCATTATTACCATCCAAATTTCCTTTTAATACGATTTTGTCAATCAAACCAAAATAAATTCTTTTGAGTAAAACATCAGCATTGAATTCGAATGTTTTTTTATAGTCATTTATATTTAGTATATATATAATAAACATTCGATACATATTATCAATACTTGATTGCATATTCTTTGACTCTTTCGTAACACCTTGTATTTATATTTCATACCATTAAAAATGTTATTAGTATTTCCCATTGAACTCTGTTTGCATAACACACACATACAGAAATATAATGTATTCACTAACTATACAAGAAGTAGTGAGACATTTATTAGTTCAACAGAACCCAGGCTCAATATTTACTTGTCATTTCTTATACAGAGTGTTATTATAAAATTAATGAGAAAGTCAGACACCTGGGAAATAAATTATTTTCGGTTATAACTTATAATAATAAACTTGATCACGATTTCTCCCTTGTACTCTTATTTTTAAATAATAAAGCTTATTTAATAAGTTCATAAACTTTGGTTGTATCCATATAACACAATTTTTTTTCAGTTAAATTTGATTTAATAAATAATATTCTATGTAGTTAAAAAAATCACATGTAATAAAATTAAAAATCCTTCGATACTAAAGAAGATATATAGTACAAACAATAATATTATTAACTTCAGTTATATCATCCAAATATATAACGTTCTAATTAGTTAAATATAAATTTTTTTGATTATTCCCCTACAGATTTCTGTTTAGTATAGTGTTATATTTAGAATAAATAAGTCTTTGTTTGTAGTGTACCTATTTTAAAATGAGAAATTATTTGATTGATGAGTTTAAATTGTAATAAAGTTTATATACGTACATCTTGTCTCAAAAATCTTGATTAACATAATACGCATATTTTGATACGGGTAATACATTTGTCAAAATGCCTTTCTTTATGTACAAAGTCGGGCTATTTTTTATCTTTAAAAGTATTTTTAAATAAACCAATGTCATAACCTAAGGGGGTCTTCCTATTTTTTTTACGAATTAAATTCAATGATTTCAGACACAAAAAATAATTTTTTTAATACAACTTATGGTAAAATTTAACTCAATAATAATATTCAAAATTAGTATTACAATTATTTTTGTCTATTTGTCTCAAACTTCAAATATGTCAGTATATTGATTAAAAAATCGATATTTGTCTACTGCAGCAAATAGACATCTGAAATCAATGCATAATTACATTTTCATAAATGAGTAAAGTATTATTACAATCCTACTTTGTATTCAAACGAAATTAAAATAACAAGAAGTTCATAGATTATTAATTGGACATTGGGGTTTAATTCGTCGATGTTCGAAAATATAATAAACTATTATTATAGTACCTAATAAATAATAATATTAGAATACTATCAGACAAATGTAAATGTCTGTACGGAATAACCACACATCGCGTTGGTGTAAACTTTTAAACTTGTTAGGCTAGACGTCTCATGTCAGATAAGACTTAACACTAAAGTGCATCGTGTTTGTTCAACTCAGGTTTAAGGACAAACGTTATCCGGAACGCTGACGGTTTTGGGGGGGAGGGAACGATTTCAAAAAGTACCTACCAAGACCGTAATTGGACGGTGGAGCCAAAAAAATAATAAAAACAAATACACACATGATATACATGTATATTGTACACTGCAGAGCGTTCGTTTTCGACACAGCATGACTAAATCGACCGTCTTGCAATTACGCAACGAGCCCAGTTTTTTCGCGTTTAATTAAAACCTACGCACAAGCGTCGCTGCTGTATCAAACGAGTATACCGACCGAAACATGGACCCGGTCCAAAACAGTCACTTACATCGGCCACTGTCTCAGTTCTCACTGACCATGACTATTAAATAAAAATACCATATCGATTTTTTTGACTATTTTTATTGATCGAACAGTAGTCGATTCGGTTGTTTCGCAAGAACGAAGAGTCATCCGCAATCGATGTGGACTATGGATGGTACTCTGCGTATCGATTCACACTGTTTAAAATAGTCCTTTCTAGTCTTAATAATCTAGTATTTTCGAATAATAGGTACATTAATATAACATTATATACTATTAATTTAATAATAATAATGAAAACGTTATACACCGGTGGATAATATTTTGGTAACCTCTAAAACTTGGAAGAAAACGGGACATCGCGGATGAAACAACTAATTATCATACCCAACTTTTGGCAACCCCGAGACTTAAAGTTCCTAACTTTTGACGCACACACAATGTCTAGGTGCAAAATTGTCTAGTCAATAATAATGTTGAGAACGAAATTTGTTTGTGGAACCAATTCAAACAATAATTTTTTTGTTTCTTGAAAATTTTGAAAATTTAACCAGCTTTTACACTTATTTTACCTTATAAAAAAAATGTATATATTTTTTTCTTTTATTAGAACTTAATCAATAACATTTATATGGATGTATTAATTAGCTATT
Organism: Aulacorthum solani; assembly: GCA_008528875.1. Classification (NCBI taxonomy): domain Eukaryota; kingdom Metazoa; phylum Arthropoda; class Insecta; order Hemiptera; family Aphididae; genus Aulacorthum; species Aulacorthum solani. The sequence continues at coordinate 38,191 of PVMI01083511.1, forward strand.
AATGCGTATCATATTATATTATTTACAGTTGGAATTATTATTTTACTACTTAACCCGATAACAATTATTTAATGACAATCAATATACTATAATAATTCTTAAGTTTCTAAATATTCTTAATTTGTATAGATTATCTTTAGATATTCAACATTTTAAGAATTTAAATGGAAACATTTAATGCTTCTTTTTCACCCAAATGACGATTAGAAAATGCAAATAATTTATCGAAAAATCTCAAGTTATAATATTACTATAGGTAACAAAAAATATTATGTAAACAGGGATATAGGCACATGTAATATGTATTTACATTGGTAAACTTTATGCGTTAGAAACTAAATACAAAAATAAATAGTATAGATCAATCAAAAATATTTGTTGTTGAAGCCATAGTATCATACTAAAATATTGTTGGTTTTATTTTCATTGAAAAATAATAAATAACTAAAAAGTGTATTTAAGCCAAAACCATTAAATATAATGCTAATATTTTAACTTCAAAAAATAAGATATTTCATTAATAATTATATTTTAAAATGAAATATTATTATTTTTAGTTTAAAAAATTAATTTAAATGTAAATAATTTCAAAACAATAATAATAATTTTAAATTTAAAAATGTTTCAGTTATTCTCACTAACCCTTAAAAAGTAACAAGGCACTCAAAAACAATTGTTATATTTGATAAATCCATATTAAATGTTAAATAAATCTAACAGAAAAAGAAAGACACCCAAATCTTAATTTCTATCTTACTAACTGAGTATTCAACAATAACATTGATGATATTTTTATTGTTATAAATCGTAAATTTAATGGGGGTGATATTACTTATTTTGATCATAGGAAGTAAAAAACTAATTTGCATTTCTTAATTTTAGATTACAAACATCTTTTGTTTTTTTTCGATTATATCAATATTGTGGGTTTCTTTTTCTTTTTTTATAATCATAATTTTGTTTTATCTTAATATCTTTTTTCCTGTGTTATTGCAATTAGGTAAGGGCATTACTAAGGCATTACTTCTGCTTCAGCCGCATCGTTTATTGTATAACAACTTCCAAGTCATATAGGTATACAAGTAAACAACATAACCTTATCTCTTTACCTAAAAATATTCATACTATAACAATCAGTTTAATGACCAAAACATTTTTAAGAAAAAACAATTTTAATACATTTAAATTTATAATAGTTAACAACTTTTCATTTGTTCAAATAAAAAACACTCTTGTTTTATAAATGTTTGTTCTTTTTCTTTATACCTAAATCTAATACATTTATAGACGAACAAGAAATTAAGGTTATAGTCTTAACTTAAGGCCATATATTAGTGAAAATCAAATTTAAGTTTCTTGTTAACATGAGTGAAAATACGCAATGTCATAATATACAATATTATAAATATATATTTTGGAACGTTTAATTTACCATGTAACGTAATTACATGGATCCATCCAAGATAACATTTTTTTATAATTCTGTAACATAAATGGCATACTATTATAAAAATAATTACATTATGTCACTTGAAAACCACACTTCAAAGTGTGTACTTATATTATGTAATATGTATTTATATATTATTTCAAAGTATATAGTGCACGCATTTAGGGTTCCGCTATCCGTTCATATTGTATTCATTTGCTGACCTACTCTGGAATTGCACTTTAGTTGAAGGTCGTTATTTCTATAAATTGCATACATATTATTTTAGACGAATTTTTTTTAAAACTATTTAGCAGGCACAATTATTTTCCAACACAATAATAAACTCTGACGCGGAAAACTCGAATAAGAATTTAAATAAACAAAAACTAACTTTTTATGTCAATTAGCTCTTGTCTGGAGACTTGAGACATAATTTGTTAAGACTTTTTATAAAAAATATCACAGTAATTAAAATACAAAGGGCTGAAAATAAATTCTTTAAATTTTTTTTTTTTTAAACACATTACCCAATGTAGGCAAGTTTATAATTTAATGAATTAGTTTTATTTAACGAATAAGTTAGTTTAATAGTTTAACCAATAAAATATTTAAGATATTTTAATTTTCATATAATTCTATTCCGTAAATTGTAATAATGGTTATTGATATTAATATGTTTACTATTTAAACCTTTTAAATCATAGAATTCTTAAATTTTTTTTAATATTTTGTTTTTCAAAACAAAATAAACATCATACCTTTAAGGATAAACTACCGCTGTAACTTATAAGCAGTACAACTATGTACTATGGAACTAAAAATAATTAAATATAAATATACTAAAAATGTAACAACTACATTTTAAATTTATTATAATTCTTTAAAATTGATTTGAAACCAATTATAATGTTGGCTAAAATATTTAGAATGAATAAAGACATATAGTAATGTTCAAAATTCAAGAATATAATACAAAGTTTAAAGTAATTTAAATTATTTGAGTTGTAACAATTTGTATTTGAATATTTGTGTTTGAACATTAGTATGCATTATAAGAAAAATCACTAGATTTTATTGAAGTATTATGGTTTTACTAGAAAAAATTAATAAGTTATTTTACGTGTACTTCAAGCTATATGTCAAATATTTTCTGAGTTATGGTTGTAAAGGCATTTGAAAAATGTTCAAAAGAACGAGTAATAGCATACATGTATTTTACGACTTTCATTTTATTTTTAGGATCAGACATAAAATATTTACTGATTTAGATAACAGTTTCTAACAAAGTACAAAATTGTTATTCCCTAACCGAATCATAAGGATATTTGATTTTAAATGTATATTTAGTAATATGATATATCAAATCAAAAATTTATTTTTAATACGGCTTGATTTTAAGAAGACTGTTAAAATTATCTGTATATTAAACAATCATTTAAAAAAGGGGGTCAAGTGGATATCGCTCCGCTGTACAGTAGGTTACAAGTTGGTTACTGCATAATATATGGTATTAAATTTGAATTCAATGATATAATATTATTGTATACAAAAAACGATTCTGAGAGGAGACAATATGTCAGTCTAGGATATATTACATTATATATTGATATTGTTATTTTCGGATAGTTCTAGGACGATTTAAGACACTGACTAAGATATACAATCTTAAATAGTGGGTAATATTCAAATGTAGATTGTATGGATAGACCATATTTTGATATTTTGATATTTCAGTTTCATATTAATATATCCACGAATAATATTTTCAAAGTTCAACAAAATAACCAAAATTGTTAATATTGATTTTAATATGTAACTTAGTCCAAATTTGAATTTAAAATGTCTGTAAAAATAACTGTGTTTCTATTATATTTTATACATTTTTTGGTTAGGTCTATTTATTAGAATCTTTGTTTTAAATTTTCAAACCTTGTTATAAAAACTGAACATTTTATAATTTTTTAATTACAATGGATGATAATTTTCGAGAGTTTGATGTATACTGTCAAAATTGTTTTCAACTTTAAATGCTTATAAAAATAAAAAATGAGAATTTGTATTTTTAATATTTTTCAACTTCTATTGTAACAATAAATTAGGAGCCTTGTATTACATTTTCAAGATTTTTCACCCAATGAATAAAATTTTATTTTAATTTATAAAAAGAAAACTAAAAGATTGAAAATTTCAAATATCTATAAATAACTTAAACAATTTTGAAACATTTTGAAAATGTTATATAAAATGCCAGTATTAACATTCAGTGAAAATTTCATGTGTCTATGGTCATCTGTTTTAGAGTTGCAACAATATCTAAAATCGATTTTCTCAAAATACGGTTTTTCCTTAATTTTTTGTTTTTGAAAATAACTGGGAATTTCTATACTTATATTAGTTGAAAATATTTATGATTATACATTTGAAATATACTTTTAATTATCCTATTATATCTGACATAAAAAGTTCTTGAGAAAAAATTAAGAGTTTTCCTTAAAGTTTTCAAGAAAATTTAAGAAGAAAAAATGCAAAATACACAAAACCATTTTGAGCTAAATATATTGTAAATGAGTTATGATAGCAGTATAATCCTACTAACTTATATAATGTAGATACCTCATTTATTTTAGTATCATACTATAGACTAAATTTAATTTCAAAAATATTATTTTAATCGATTTTTAGCATCTTATTAAAAATATATTAATATATTCATAACTATTTAAATATTAAAAAATGATCTGTTTGAACTTATAACACTATAGACTTAATGAAATACTGTCGGAATCATTTAAAAAATAATAATGACTTTTCCTAATCTTTCAATTAATGCACAAGTATAATAATAAAGTACTGACTGGCTCCGAGAAGTGCAAAGAAAATCTGGTACATGACATCATATTACTGCAACTTGTAACTACATCTTTTTTCCTACT
>PVMI01083524.1:6494-18070 GCA_008528875.1 Aulacorthum solani
CCCTGTGCATGTAACTTACGTGACCTATTAATATGACGAAACGGTTACCCTGAAAATATTTTTTTGTTTCCATTTCAAAATGGTTTGTTATAATAAATGCAAAATTTCCATTTTTATCGTCATCAATTTGTTAAAATTCACGAAAACTTGAAAATTGAAATCCAATTATACATAGGTAGGTATATACTGTATTATAAATGTGCGATAAACAACTGTGAAGTAATTAAACGCTTGATGATGTCCAGTATTGATATTGCCCCCAACGTATAATCCCAAATGATATTTGAAAGTGCATAAGCATTGAGAATCATCGATTTGTGTTATGTTGTTCAAAATTATTCGTGCGTAAATTGTGTTTTATTTCAAAATATTATTTTCTACACCAACGGTTTGAAAATTGTTTACTGTGTTTTATCTTGAATTTATTGCGATCTCTGTATTGAATATTTTTTTTACGCATTTTACACAATGTAGGTCAATCGATGAAATTATTCCAACGAATTATGAATATTAAATGGTTTAATATTCATCGCTACATTTGACGGTGGATGTTCGTTATTGCTCCGTTGTTTTGAATAATCTTCTTAACAAAAACCGGAAACTGTTATTTATTAGGGAGCTCAAATTTGAAATTTACATATTAAATTTTTAATAAAAGCGCATCATCATACCGCGCGTTATATGGCATCGTATAGTTTGAGACCATCTCTAGAAAATGTCGTTTTGGCCCTGTTAGGCAACTAAAAAAGCGAAAGACTCGTAGAAACCAATATTAAAAAAATGCAATATAAAAAAATCGTTAAAACTTTCGTCGCATACCGTTCACGTAGAATTTCGCAGGTCGTTTACGTTAAAACGTTCTGGTTTAAATTCTATAGTTTTATGTCTACACCTATTGAGTAGAACAAGTAGGCACTGAGTGATACTCTGAGTTTTTAAACAAAAAAGTTTAATGCTTTACTTGTATAGCGAAACGTATGATTGAAATACGATGTATAATTTGTTTACAAAATACTTGTCGGGATAATAATAATGAACCTCTATACACGGACAACTACTGCACGTGATAAAATGTCCACTTAGGATAAAATGAAGATCCATTTGAAATGTTTAAATCCGTCTACGTATAATAGAGAGGGGCAAGAGCTGATAATATATAGCTGGCGTTGTTGGACTGCGGCGTGAAGTTCGTAAAAGCGTTATTATCGATATTTCGATTTAGGTATGACTTAAAATTATGTAAAATAAATAATACTTTTCTTATAAGCAAATTAATTATTACACTGTTTAATATGTACACTGCAGCTTATTTACGAAAACACTTTTCTGCCGGGGGTGTAATTTATTATAAATATATTTAAGTAATTTTTTTTTCCAATTCGATTTTAAGAAAATATGTTAGTGAATACGCATATACAATATGTCCCGTGGAGGAAATATATCCTGCTCTCGTACGTGTTTAGCTGTATAAATATTGCACATAAGTCCGAAAACTTAATTACTTACTAGCCCATTTGACTGGACTCTACTCTTCAAAATATTGTATACCTAAGCACTCGTATTATATAACCTAACCTACTGGAGAGCGCGCAGCGGTACTTGTACCAGATAATAATTACACATATCTACGTTTAGTGAAATAATAATTTACATAGTCGAGAACATAATATTATAATATAAGGGTAGATGCTAGTAAGAGTATTCGCGTGAATCTCTGTGCATGATAATAATTATATTAATAAGACTTCTGCTCCGCGCAGAGCAGCGCCTCGCCGCTGAAACCTTTACCGGTAACCAATATAATATAATACATATACCATATACGTACAGCAAACTCCTTAACGCCCCAAGACTATAGCATATACGTATATTACAGATGTATACGACTGGAGAATACATTATGATACTGATATGTTTACGGTTATCCCTCTCCCATGACCAACCGTGCTACAATACACAAACACGCAGTTACCACTCTGAGGAGCTTTTATCACTGTCGAAGTATGTGTATTGTGTATGTACAATTATAATACACACACACACACACACACACGCACGTATATAATATTTAAGGCCAAATTTTCAAATTCTTGAGATTTTCGTTCTATAAGTAAGGAGTATTCTGTGGCGATGCAAACTCCTGTTTATCAAACGAGAACCACTCTTTTTGATGTAAATTATTTATAGTGGATAATATTTTCGAAAATTTTTAAACACCTACCTACCTAATTCAAAATTTGAACAAGTAATTTTTCAGTTGAAATATTAAAATATTTATATTCGAGATACTACGTATAGACAGTCCTCAAAAATGGTTTTTCAAAAATATAAAATATATGTAATATTGGATCCGGGGTTTATCATGCTTGGGCCATTTTTTCAAATGATAAATTTTAATGAATTAATATTATTGACTAAAATGTTCAAATCAGTATAGCTCAAATTTCTTCCAAGCCCAAAATATCAATAATATCATGGACCCATTATTTTATGTACACAAAGTTAATAAATAACTCAAGAATTACAAGATCAAATTTTGATTTTTCAACATTTTCAAAAACAATTGTCTGCTAAACAGGGAAGTTGTCATTTGAAGAAGAGAAGTTTGTATTGCCACAAGACACTAGCTCTTTCAGTAATAAAAAAAATTAAAATAATTTAGAAGTATTATGATCTTTAAAGTTTAAATAATTCTGAAAAATTATATTTTGATGAAAAAGAAGAGGTGAGCCTGTTTGGGGTGAATCACGAATCACTCTGTCCATAATTTGTATTCTTAACGCGTCATATATTATATGGTTTCGTAGATTTCCTTTAATCCGAGCAAATAGTCTGCTACGAACACCGGCACACTACCCACGGATACCGTTTATTGATGTTATAGCTGATGCCTGATATACGTATCGATGGGCTTCGGCACCGTTTAAATGTTTAATTACTGTTTGTTTTTAATTAACTGTTTAATCTAGAACACAATATCACCTATAGTTACTACTGCAGTGGATATTGTGCAGTTCAGAGAGACTATGTATGACGCGTGGGCGACCGTGGCCATGTGAAGTTATTATTGTTTGTCTACGTTCAAGTTTGGATTTCTCGTTTAATTCAAGATATAATATAATACAATTTTTATTCATTTCAATATTTTATTGTAAAATCACTAACCTGATATTATAAGTCTTCTTCGCCAATTATTATTTCATGAGCTGTTGATTTATCTGCGATTGCGACAAGTTCATAGGTTTTCCTCCATCCTTTTCGTTTCGGCTCCGTTTCTTCGTCATTAATTGTCCACTATTATGATTATGATCGTTATTATTATTATAAAATATTATAATAATATAATAATACAATATTATATTATATTATATTATTATAAAAATTATATTATGTTAAAATTATCTAAAGACCTAAAGTATTAAATTTAATTTGTCGAATATTTTAGGTTCACCCAGCGACTTGGTAAAGGTTTTGTATTTCTGTTTCGTTTGTCGTTAATTATACCCCTGCAGAATTCGTATTAACGATTTTCCGTTATAATAGTCTAGTTGTGAACGATAAAATATGATATATTATCTAATACAGTTATATATGTCAAGACTTTATTATAATATTTTCATTTTCACTCGCGTTTAATAACGGACTTGTATCAGAAATTCTCTGCAACGTAGATACCATTATGATTGTAGATGCTTTAGATATGGGATGTTAAGTATAAACGCCAATATTTTTGCTATGGTTTTAAATTTATATTTATTTATTTTACGACACACGCAATATGAACATTTAATTGAACGAACTGAATGCGAAAAGCGAATAAAAACGGTTAGGAAGATATAAATTGAAATATTTTCTTTTATCATATGCACACATACAAAAATATAATATACGAATAGTTTATAATATGATTTTTCATTGCAATAAACGTTGTATTTTATATTCGCATCGGTGCATTTTTTTTTTTTACTTTGCGATTCCCGAGTTTTACTGTATTGATGGGGGGTCATTTTTAACTCTTTCCGAAAGCCTGGATAATCATGCTATTGGGAGGTCTCAATGCAATAACAATAATGAAATTATAATTAATGATGTTTCGTAGTGCTGCTCGTGCACATTATCACAAAGGCAAACTATACACATTGAACATACAGAATATTTAATTGCATTTATAACGCGTATAAGGTATTATATAAATATATATATGTATAGTATATAGATTGCACGGAAATAAAATATTATAATAAAACATTATACGGAGTTTAAAATCATTTTTCAAATTTGAAAAAAAAACAAATTAATTAATAATAATAATGGTAAAACAATCGTCTAAAGCAATTAAAGCGGAATTATAATTTCTGCGAAGTTGTAACTTTGTTATTCAGGTATCGTATGCAAAACTACACATTATTACTATTATTATATAAGGTATAATTCTTTGTTGTTCGACATACATTATAATATTATCATAATAATAATATTTATACATTTTATTATTACAAGTGTCTGCTTCCTTGGCTGTTCTATATATTATGATTTCAATTGCACATTGTCGTGAACTCGTAAATATTGTATTGTACGTTCTGCAAGCACCGAGAAACCGTTTGAGATAAGTTGTTGGAATACCCACCAACTATATGCGAATGATGTATTTAAATTATATCATCGAGAATATTCGATCGCTAACCTCCTTCCTTACTGTAAAACGTTCATAAAATAATTCCCTCGAAAATAAGAATAAATTAAGCCATCACAGAAATCTGCAGTACATATACCATGAGTTATAACCGATGGGATATTATAATAATATTATTGTATACTCGAATAAGTGGTGTGAAAAAAGATCAATAATTTTAATTTTAATATTTTTGCTTTGCTTCACCGTCGCAACTGCAGATAAAATAATATTCAATAGTCATATTACTATTCTTAAAATTCGTCCAATTCTGAGTCAAACACTCTTACGTCAAAATATATAGTATATATAGTATCGATGCAGCAATAAACAATAATACTTTTTTATTCCATGACAAAATATAATCCATACTCTCATTTGCTCTACACGAAATCGTTTTAGACGAATAGAATATTGTCGTTATTATTATTATCCCGAAGTAGGTACATTTCTCTTGTTCAGTATTGAGTGGGGTACGCCATGTCTGCGACTACATTACTGTGGTCCACATGGGCGAGGAACAATTTGACATTTGTACAATAAAAAGGCATATAAAAAAGAGACGTTCATGAATAATACATTTTTTCGTTTTTATTATTTTGGATAATTCTCTGTTTTCCGACTCTCCCTCCTAAATTTCTCCCATCCATTCACAAAGTCACCCTTGACATGGTGTAAAACCACAGTAGGTACAGCAATAATGATTTATATATGTCCGTCTGTTGAACATTAATATTAATATACAACAGCGTTCTTTAGAAAAAATCTTCGAGGAGGAGTAAAAACTGCTGTTTATTTGTTAGTGCACCTGAGGTTATTCATGTATTGTGCATACTGTATATGACTTAAAAAAATATGAAATTTGAACTGTATGAAAACGGTATTTATCTCGAACTCACAAAATATTTAATAAACAGACATTTCTTTTATTTGTTTATTTATTTAATTCGTTCGATTTATAAAGATAACCGAATTTATCAATAGGAATTATCGTAGTAACATAAACTTACTATACGATTAACTACCTATGACAGTGGAGTAGTTATGGGGAGTGACTTCGGTGATATATCCTTCCCTGAATCTATTTTTTTTTAAAACATTCGGTATTAATTGGTCCTGCAAACTTTAGACCGTTTGTTTTCTATTACAGATAAACACGTATTGTGTCAGAGATTAATGTCTCGATTCCACTGTCTGAGATTATCCAACAAGCTATGATAATGTGCTAGGATACATTGAGCTATATTATTAAGAAAAAATATTTAGTAATTAGTTATGATTTATTATAAATATTTTGAGACACATAAATGTTTGTTGTTTTTTTTGACAAATATGAAATATACCGAAACATACTAGTGGATTATGCCCCATGCCTGAAAAGGAAAAAAATAATATACTAATGGAGTCCTTAGTATAAACGAAAAATGATTTACCCACTGAGTCCACGATTGGAAGTGAAAAATAAACTAATTGGATCCTATTATGGTTATTTCGAGTAAACATAGAATCAACTGCATAACTTGACAGCAATATACAAAAACAATCTCATACATTTCTATTGATATAAAAATTCAATTTAATGAATTGTATTTAATTATTTATAAAAAAGTAACAACTGGTAATTATACATAATAATATATTGCACACTATAATACCAATAAACGATTTAAATCTTACTAAATTACATAAAATACAGGTCACATGAGGCGCTCTTTCTAATTTGTATGGTAAACATGTTTATTTAATTGATAATGAATTGAATAACAAAATGGTTAGAGGTTTACAACTATTTTCAAAATATACATTAATCAAATTTTACAAAATTAAAGATTATCTTATGCTACATGTACTTAGCAAATTAATATTTGACCATACAATCATTCTACTATACAAGTATGCACAATTTATTGGATATTTCCCCCCATGGTGTATTAATGTGTTAATATTTAAAATTTAATTCCACATAATAATATATCGCCAAATTGTAAAGTACCCATCTGGTCTTTATATGGAAAAATGCAAATCACCCTTAAAAAAAAAACGAATTTTATAGAATATTATATAAGTGCTTCAGGTAAATAATAACATTGATAACTATAATAACTATAACGAAATTAAATTTTCAAAATAACTTATGTTTACAATTTTATAAATAAATTATAATTATTGTTTGATAAATGTACCAACTATAAATTGTATTAGATGCAAAATAATTTTAAATTACATAAATAATGTTTAAATAGGTATAATATAATTTGTATTTCCAACACGTTCACTGTAATAAAATTATATAAATATCAAGTAGATAGAGTAACATTTTTTCGAAAGACAGTCGTTGTTTTCTACTATTTAAGGTGAAATTTTTTTTTAGAATTTCGTTCTACAGCATAAAAAAACAATATTAAAGGAATATTTATATACATATATTTGAATTAATTTAAATTCTAATAGTAAAGAAGTTTTTTAATCTTCGAGTTCGAAAAAAAAAACTGTAATGTTCTCATTTTTATGTCTGTAGAATCATAAATGATTTACTATTATGGCGTATAAGATTTTATCAGAAATGTTCATTATTTTTTTTCTTTTTGAATAATACTATATTAAGGTCATTTTTTGTTTGTTTTTCTAAATTAAATAATTAATATATATTAACGTTAGTTATTAACAACGCAATGATGTGTAATAATATTGGTTTTATTTAATAGATTTAAATCTTACTGAACTACATAGTATGATATACGCATCACATGATGACGTTCTCTTTGTATAGTAAACAAGTTTAGTAAAATTTTAATGCATTAAATAATTATGAGATGTTTAAAACCATTTTCAAAATAGATATTATCGTCCTGTCATACGCTGTTTGCTTCTTCAAGCAGACGTTTAGATTTCAGATTTGTGAAACCTTGCGAGGTAGAATTATTTCTTTAATGTGTACGTCTACATGCATAATATATTCCGTTCGATTTTATAATAATTAACATATAAATTAGACGATTTGTTATCACAGCAAAACTATAATATTATAACCTGTGTGACGATATTGTTTGCAAAAGTAATAATAAGAATTGGTAGCATGTCTGCCGGTATATTGCCTATGTGGCGCCACGTTCACAATGTTTCCCAAATGTTGATTAGGCACTTGATTGTACAAATATATATATAAAGGTTTAACTTGGCGTGACCAAACTCTAAAATAAGGTATCTCAAATCTCGCAGTAAGCCGTTATTTAATTACATTACGGATGGACGATTTCATAGGATGTTTTCATTTTACTGTATAGAAGCGTTGTAGACGGTCTCATCCTAAAATATTTCCCAAAAATAATCAATTTATCAATGTAAAAACTATAAGGTACACCCTAGCTGTTGAAAAGCTATAATTGAATATTTCAACTACTTTATGGTGTGGTAATAAACTAAAGTTATTAATCAATTTTGGGGGAAAAAAAATATAATTGTCGAGCCCCGAGCGAACCACTTTACGCTGTTTAATGGTATAACGCCTATATCGTATACATTATTATTAATACCCATATATATATAAAATGTGGTATGCGGTTTACCCGGTTAAATTACGATTGTTGTGAGCAGCGAAGTACATTCTTAAACCCGGTGATCACCAGCAAATTGCAGATTGTAGGGTATAAATAAAATATTTAAAATATTTAATTCAACCGTACAAGACACTTTAAAATGCATTTTTGAATCTAAACGAAACCTTTTGTACCGTATTTATACGGATTTTAATTTTTAAACATCTAGTATTCTAGTATAATGAAAATGAGATGAACATTTTAAAGAGTTTCGCTGAATTATGTAGTAGCCAAATTTATCATTAAATCAAGGTAATTAGTAATTATACTGTCAAGTTGTGGCGGTGGCAATATACATTGGAAAATAAATTAAACGTTTAAGTTGATCATTATTGTCAAACACATATTTTTATAAATTTAACAAATATTTTAAGATAATATCAATATAAATAATAAATTGTGAGATTATTATTTTTAAACACAAAACGATGAATATTATGTTTTAATATTTTATTCAAGAACCTATAGTAAACAATTAATTTTTCCATTTAAACGAAATGTAATTAGTTTTTTTTGTTTATGTTAATGAAAAAAAAAATCTGTGCTCACTGTTAATTATTTTACGAAATGTTTAAATATAAATATAGAATATAATAAACATAAATAATACATTTTCAAACTTTAAGCTATATCCCTATACTATAAATTATACTTTCTGAAACCTGAACATTTTCAACGATTTTATTCGATAATTAATCGTCTCTAACTCTTGAATTGTTCTTTTTACGTTACTTTTATATTGCAGATATCGAACAATTTTTTTTCAAACATTAAGGGTGTCTGAAAAAATAAAAGTTTATCCAAAACTTAAGCGAAATTAATTAAATTTATTGGAAATGTGACCGTAAAAAAATACATTTTGATATTTTTCTTAACGTGTCTGTATATAGTTATAGAATTATTATTATACAGGGATTGTTCCTGCAGATAGAGTATAGACCATTGCCATCGTTAATTATTCATATTGAAACCTATATAAACTTGTACCATTTCGCTTAGGTACACACTGTTGTAAATGGTAAGTAACCAGGGATTGGGCATTTCGCCAAGTATAAATACGGTTGGGTGTTGTTCTCAACTATTGTATGGCTTTCTAATTAACATTTTAACTTGTTTAACGATCGCGGAAGTACATTAAATATGTACGGAGGGTGCATAAGTGGTATATATTATTAAGCGTTTCGGGAAAAAACATAATATGCGTACATGTATCGGAACATCGAATTTGAAAAAAACATTTGAATTTAAATTTTGCTCGAAATTTTTAGCATGCTCGTGGTACAAACTTATTATTTTATACGCCCAGAAAATTCGATTCAGAGTATAACATATCCACTTATACAATATTATAGTATAAGCGCATACTAATCATCAAACAGGTATACATAAATAAATCTATTATATATAATATATATATATATATATATATATAATTGTTCCACTGCATTTAACGAGAGGATTATACTGTTATATAAATATATATATATGTATATATTCAAAACGAGTTGGTAGTAAATGTGTATATCACACTCATTTTAATTAAGTTTGGAAGTATTTTAAATTTGCGTGGAGGTCATCAATCATTTATTTTTTTGTACACATTTTTCTGTGACGTCAAAAACATTTATACAGATTATGATGCATTATTATTATATAATAATATATAATATGATATTTAATGCATTTCGTGGTGCCGTTTCCCCTTGCACAGGCCATAATCATATTATGCGATTATTATATAGAGGTTCACTACATACATCTAAGACGGGAAAATACTATAAGTACCTAGGCAAGGTGCAGCTCCCGTGATTATGGTGCCTTTAGGAGGAAAATGCCAAAGGAAATTTAATGTGGTTTTCGCGGTGTTAGCTTCATTATATCCATATAATTATTATACCGTTAACCGATATTCTAGTGCATATATATTATATACAGTTATGTAATAGTATAAATTTCGGTATGAGCGCAAATATAAGCCGTTGGTAACGAGGAATTCCATATTATACCGGATGATAAATTTGACGTAACACACTCGTTATTTAAACAAAAAGACTATGAACGCTTTTGAAAATATTTTTTACATAATTTTAAAGCGTTGAAAACCGATATTTCTCTAAAACAATATAAATTTTACTATTTTTTTAATGACAACCCATCTTTGCGCAGAATATTTTTTGGAGCAAGCACTTCGATACAACTATAAAACCAAAATTTTGGACCAGTAGATTGTTAGTTATAAGTATTTTGAAGCAAAGTGGTGTGGAAGTGTGGTACGCGGGGAGGAGGAACCCCAAAAAATGTAGATCCACTTCTCTGGTCATCAAAATTTCAAACACTAATATAACTAATAAACTACATGTCCGATATCTGATTTTTATAGATCGGAATACTCCAAACCATATTCTGAATGTAAAATATTCTTAATTTGTTTTTAGAAAAATGTAAATGTGACTTAAAATGATGTAGGGGAAATGTTTTCTAAAACGTTAATAGTTTTTTTTAAATAATGAGTACCTATCTTATGTTAAATAGACCACTTCGTATGTACAAATATAAACACGATGTTTTCCCCTCGTTCCTTAGTGTATACGTAAACGCGTTTATCGAAAATCAATATCCCAGGGTGGATGTTTTCGTCCAAAAACCGCGAATATCTCTATATCCCAAGACTGCTCGCCAGTCTTGCCCCTAGTATCCTCCAGGGACCGCTGTATAGTGTCTTTTTTTTCGTCCTGACGTGGAGGAAATGTCATCGAATAACTCTGCGTGAAAACAGTATATGTACATATATTTACCTAACGCTAGTGCGATGATTACAAGACCCACACTATGAATATTCAACTCCGTAGAAAGAAAAAAAAACCGTCTATGAGACTTTATGAATTCATAATATCATGGAAGTTAGGTGCATAACGCCCAATAGCAAAAATCTTAATTTCGATACTGAAACTAGACGGTCAGGGTCACCATCGTTTTTGTGTCCGATGGGAAAACTATAACAAAATGCCAAAAAAAACCGGAAATCAGTTATTCAAACCACGCGTGAAACGAATTCGGAATCCATCACAATCGTCACGTCCGATGAATTATACCTTCAGTATTTCACATATGTGCAGAGAAAGACGCAAATTCGACGACAAAGTGCCAAAGTTGGGTCGTACCTACTATGTCGAGATACGGGGCCTATATTATAATAATATAGTGATGACGTCATGCACACACCATGTGTCATAAAAATCGGGAGAAACGCCAAATGAATAATAATTAACACTTAGCGAACAAATAATATTATATATTATTATTATTCA
>PVMI01083556.1:0-21847 GCA_008528875.1 Aulacorthum solani
AAAAAAAAAAAAAAAAAAAAAAAAAAAATTTTCCATTTTGCCAAATAAAAATATAAAAAAAATGGGTTTTTTAAAATCGGGTTAAAATTTTTTAAAAAAAAAAAAAAAAAAGGGGGGTAACCCGCCCCAAATTCCCCCCCCCCCCCCCGGAGGTTGAGCAAATGCATGTTATAGTACACTAACGATAAGTACGGTGCCAACACTAGCCTTTATCTTAACTACGTAAACGCAACAATATTTATTTCGTCATTATCGTATATTGTATATAATATAATATTAAACAATATATCTTAATATTGGCCTCATTTTTTTTATTTAAGGCCCATCATGTTGATCTAATTTTTAAAAATATGATATAGAAAGACATTCTAAGTAATTTCTACCTAGTGGAATAATTACTTAAAATTTTTATTTAGCGTTAGTGATGCGTAAGAAATTAACTACGTCTGTAGTTAATATGACTACATGAGTGTTGGAAAAACCTGGACGTTTAAGTATTGGTTCAGAATTCAGAACATAAAGTTGTTTTCAATTTAACGAATGATTTCTGACCCCTTGTACTTCGTAGTTCCATGTAAATTTAATATCTTTCTTGAAGAGATAAACGTTTTCGCGAATACATTATATTATTATGAATTTATGATTCTACACATTTTCTATACTAACCATAGAAGTGGATTTGAAGATTACAGCTTGTAAATCTCAATCCATTCGAATTTGTTTAAATTTTATTCTAAGATATTTTAGTATATAAGAGGGTGTACACAAAATAAACAGGACTGATTTTGTGGAGGCAACGTTTTTGTAGTACTGGATTTTGCTGGTGGGATTGATAGAGGAACTTCTTACTAATGAGTATGCCAACTGCCGCCAATTTAAAAGATTGAATTCCATTTGTGTAATTCTTTTTGTGACATGTGTTCACTGATCAGTGAGGTGTGAAAAATCATTTTCAAATTAAATTTAGAAAGAAGAAATACGTATTCAGAATCAATGTTAAATTGATAGTAACGAGAAGATCATAAAAATGTATTGATGTCAATTGGATGAATTCAAAATAATGAATACTGAAAACTGAATTAATAGTAATGAATTATTATTTTTTTTGCTTCAATGATCTCAGATGATATAACAATATTATCCAGTTACTCTTCTAGTTAAATTACATAATATAAAACTCAAGTTTCAAATATTGTTTACAGTAAATCGAATATTCTAAAATTATCATTATTTCACTTATGCATGTAACACTTTTAAGATCGTTTACTAATTTACTATTAAGTATCATATATCTGATTAAACACGATACCTGTGACAATAACTTAAAGTTTTAAGTTGTAGACATTTTTTCTTTTATGTCTCACTAACTATTTTAAAATGCGGGTATTTGTTCAATTCAGGGTATCTTAATATTTTAAGTTAAATATGAATACACAAATTATCAAAACTCTAATTATATAAGTGCATTTGACTATAAAAATGACAAAAATATTTTTTACATTTAAATACTATACTTCTATGAAGAAAATGATTTTATTACCTATCATAGATAAATAAATACAAATATGGAAGGTTGACTACCCACCTAAACAACAAGCATTCAGTTAGGCCTCTAAAATTGCCCACACAATTAATGTTAATATTTAATTTAATTTAAGGGAACAAACTAAAATAAAACAAAAAATATTTATGTATAAAAAGTAGTTGTACATTCTACATCATTATTATTGTTATTATTAAATATATATTATTCAAATGTAAACATAGGTGTTGTGATACAGTTGAGTTGTATAGTTTCTACAACAAAAAACAAATATATAATAATAATAATCGATAAGTAAACGCGGCGCACAAATATGTAGCTATTACATATGTATATTAATTAAAATAATATAAGAATGGATGCTATGTTACATACATACACACAACATAATAATTAATCATAAATTCACATAAATAAACATGTTTTATATACATAATTGTTTTTAATATAATTGTAATTGGAGTAAAATAGTTAAAATAATAAAAATAATAATAGTTCATACGTAAATAATAACAATAATTAAAAATTGTTTACAACACAATGTACCATCAAGGTTTTAGAATAAGAAATATATCACAACATTATTAAAGAAATGGTAATGACACCGGTTGCCGTTGCTTGTTAGACTATTATTAAAACTACTAATTCAAATAACATTGTGTATATTATCAAAGCCATTATCATTACTGTTATATTGTTATTTACAACGCATCTCTGTGCCATACCCATTTCTTATTAGTGTGGTCAAATCGATGCGCCAACCACTGATGTTCCAACAGTCTGTACCGTTCCGCACTTAGATATAATGGTTTTCCACGTCTATTAACAGGCAATAATTAAATATTTAATATTTAAATAGAATGTTTAATAAAAAAAAAAAATATATATTGATTTGTATTTACTTGAGTTCACGATCTTCTTCACCAAATGCATCCAAGTACACAGACCCCCAAAGACATGCCCGTTTGCCACGAATTACTACAACGGAACTGGAAGTCACAACCAAGAACATGCCCGTACCGCCGCCACATTCCAATGAATGCTAACATACAAGATAAAACACAATATTGTAATATTTGTATGATAATTCTTTACATATAATATTTACTCAAACTTACATACTATTAATAATAATGAAATTTACAATTTTGAAAGGAAAAAACATAAAAGGAAAATAGATCATGAAGATTTTAAGATGTGATTAAGGGGCATCAAGGTACAGTTAGGATCTTATTGAAAAATAAAGTGCAATTTTTTTCAATCAACAATGATTATTTCCTAACATTGAATGTATATTACAAGTTTACATACTTGTACTGCTTCATAAATGTGATTTGTTTTGCAACAATTTTCTTTCAGGCACACCACAGTACCACAAACCAAGCACACGCTTGTCTCTCGCGGCACGCCATGACACCGATGACAGGCCCTACCATGATAGTATTGGAAAACATCGTCATACAGATGTGGAAGCTTCAACAATCTAGGTCCAGCCCAAGTGATTGGTGGGAGTAAACTACGACTGCTATCTAAGATACTAGCTCTAGTGTCATCACTAACAACACCACCACTATCACAACAGTCAGCAAAAAGTAACATACGTGCAGCCATTATGATATTAGCTGAAGTGGTGGCTTTAGAATTTGGGTCTATTTCAGCAGCGGCTGAAGAAACTATGGTAGTAGTATTTTCACCGATGATAGTGGCTTTAGGTATTTTGGTTGTCAATGATTCTCGAAAAGATGTTAACCAAGAACGAGAAATAGTTGTCGAAATTTTATTATTTTTATCGTTGGTAGAATACGACCATTGTGGCCATATGACAGCTTCCATGGCAGATGGTGGCTGCAATGGCATTTGTTGTTTTTTTTCACAATTGTTCTGGTTTTGCTTGTCGTTATGATCAATGTATGAACAATTGTAATTATAGCTTTCTTCACAATGATCACTGACCTCATGGGATTCCTCATTATTGTTTAACAGTTTTAAATACCGGGCGAGGATTAGATATTCATAATCGTCTTTTGACCAATGTTGATTATAGTAAGGATCATTTGTAGTTGAAAAATCGACATTATAGTTAACTTCAACTTGTGGTGGAGAAATGTCTTGGCAATCCAATAGTTGTTCTCTTTGTTTGTTCTGTTCTACATTCAAATTATTTAGTTGAGACATTGATAGTTCGGGGTGGTCATCTGCATTATCATCATCATCACCATTAATATATTTTTTCAATAGAGCAGCAAACCGCAAAAATGGTAGTGTACTTCGTCTTCCATAAGATTCTAGCAGTAACAATATTTCTCCATCATCTTCTGAGGCGTCTATTGACCTATCAAGGTTGTTGTCACTAACAATATTTTCAACAATCTCATCTTCTTGATGCATCATAAATTCATCATCGTTATTAACTATTGAACCAATGTTGATTATTTCAGTTTCATAGTCATCGGACAAAAACACTATAGTTTTGGCCAAAGCTATAACTTGTGAAAATAAAGGTGTTGGTGGTAGTGTATTCTCAGCTTCGGTAATATCCATCGACAATGATGATAGTTTATTATTGCATCCGTCATCTAAATCTATTCGAACACTAGCACTTGCATCAGTTCCTTCTTCAATTTTTGTAGGCATTTTTTTTGTATTGTGTCGTTGGCGGTGATGAAGATGACGGTTAAGTTTAGAGTTACGATTCCAAGTGGATGCGACTTTCAATGCGGCCACATACAGTTGCATGTTGTAGGTGAGTTTGATTAAAGTATCAAACAAATCTAAACATATAATTGAAATACTCATATTAGATTTGAGTATGTTGTTTTAATAACAAATACTAAACTACAAATAATTTTTTACATTTTAATATCAAAAAAAAGCTAAGTAGAAATTAAAAATATTATACAAACCACGGTCTAGAGTAGGTAATAACAACACAAGTTGTAATAGTACGGAGCATGGATCACGCATCAATAATGGTGGATAAGTATTGCTTAACTGTTGTCGAGGCTGTTCACAACCGATTAATTTGTACCAAACATCACTAATGGGATTATAATCAGGAGTCTGGTATTTGGCCATCAATGACCGGGCGCTCACACTCAACACTTTTAACAATGGTGCTAAGAAAATTCAAATTAAACCACTTATTAACTTATGTATTAAAAAACACAAAATCAAAAATTCTATATGATGTATATATGTCACATACATATTGTTAAACTAGTTTTCACAATATAATTTTTTTTAGGATCCATTATTATTAATTCTGACAAGCTTATTGATAATTTTTTTTTTTTTAGATTTTTGTTATTATTAATTGATAAAATATGACTAATATGACTTGATCCTAATGGTGACTATGAACATTAACTATTTAAAAATAGATAATATACACATACGTAACTTAAATATGGTGGAATGTTTTAAATTCTTAACTATAACTATTAGTTCAGGAAATCAAATAAAAAAATTAATTAATTAATCAAACTAATAATAATTAAGGGATAGAGTTTTATTGAAATAGATAGACTTATGTAGCTTAAATATTTAAAAGTTGACTACAGTTGAATATATTTCTTGAAATTTTGAATAAATTGACACCACATTTGAAATAATTGAAATATTTTGGCAATAATGACATATTTAGTATATAAGTATACAATTGTTACTTTTTTTATTGTAACAAACACATATGGATAGTTCCAAAAATTACAAAAATCCAAAATTATTGATGTTTTACTAAAGTATAACACAGCTGAAAATATGACTTATATCAATTTTAGTTTCTGAGCGAAGCGATGAATGTATTAATTTTACAATAATGTGTTTTTTTTTTTTGTAGCTGTGTACACAAAGAAGCAGCCAAAATAATTTTTTGATTTTCAACTACAGAAGCTTTTCTGGTTGGAAAATGAAACTAGTTGGTGTATTGGGGAGATCAAATTTTTAAATTCCCAAAAGTTTTCAAAAGCACCGGCAAAAACAAAAACAAAAATAAGGAAAAACGGGAATTTTTACACAAAATCAATATTTTTTTAATATTAAGAAAAATATGGACCTTGCTATGGCCAACAAACGGGAGATACAAAGAAAAATACTGGAATGAGTAAGTCACACATGGAGAAAATCTGAAACCCTGATAAAGACGATTTTACATGAGAATCCAAGAGGAAGGGACCTTTGGGAAGACCTCTAATGAGATGAGAAGATTGTGTCAAGAGAGATGTAGCAGAATTTTAAGTGGGTGAGGTATGTTCATGCAAAATTATGATGGACAAAGTTATGTTTAGATGATGTGTGGTCTAAAAAAGCCCTAATATATATATATATTAAATTAAAATCAGTTTCCTAATAATAAGGATAGTCATATAAATTAAATTGTGAAAAATAAAATAAACTTTCTGTTTTCAAGTTTGTAAAACTTTTATTGTTTCACTAAACTGCTTTACTAAGCCACTAAACAATAAACCCAACTTTGTTGTCTATAGAAAGATAAATTTATTTTTAATCAAATTTTCTAATAAAAAAACCTGTATATCCTAATTTTATATGACAAAATTAATATAGTAATTAAAATAATAAGTATTTTGAAATTGTTTGTGTCAATAGCTATTTTAAATGAAAATAAATAGAGCTCAAAAATTGGTTAATGCAGCATCTGTTATAGCTGAAGAGGCTGAATTAACTAAAACAGTAAGTTTAAAATAATTTAAGACACAGGATTTATTAGTATTTAGAATTTTTGCCAACTGAATCAATATTGTCTAGGTATAACAAACAAAATTATCATGAAAGTATAATAATATATCAACACTTTAATTATTAAAACATGTTTCGATATGTTATTTTAATAATACTTTATGCACAAAAGTAATTCATTAGATAAGTAGGTATTTTAGGTTGGATATATGAAAATAATTTAATTTCCTTAAAATATGTATTATAAGTAGTATTGCTTTTTAGGTTTCTAAATTGCTATTAAAAAAAAGTGTTTAAAAGAGCTGAATGATTAAATAACAGCAGACTGTCTTTAATATAAAGGTTAACCTTTAAAATGTTTAAAATTGTAGTGCAATATCAAAAATATTTAACAGTAATTACTATAAAATAGATTTACATCTTTTCTTCATTAAGTATGTCAGAGAATATTGGAAGAAATTGTATGGTAACTACTTTAAATTGGATTTATAATTTATCATATTCTGATTATCAGGATTAAAAAGTAAGGAAGTCCAATTTGACATACAAAAAGTTCAAAAAAATTTAGTTTACAACAAAACAAATCCAGCATCAAAAAACAATTAAATTAAAGATAGTTTGAAATCATAAAACATTACATTTTCTCAAATGAACAAAATGAATTTAAAACATTTTACTTGATTCCTGAAAAGTGGATGTACTTGTAAATACTACTTAGTGGCTTAGAATAGATAGCAGTATAAGGATATACAAATATCTGAATAAATTCTGTCATGTATAGTTTCAGTACAAATTTTATATATACTATGAAGTTATGAGTTCGTTTAAGTGCATCAGTTTCATTTTATTAAATAGATACAAACATTATCTATTTCATGAAAAAGATAATAATCTGATACGAATGTGACATATATATTATTTACAAGATATGTTACTAAACATTTCTAATTTTAATGGGCAGGATACATAAGACATGTATATTGTATTACATTAGTGAAAATTTAAATTTGATGGTAATATTATTTGATTAATTTAAACATCCATATTTTGTAAGCTAGATGTTACACATGAGTGAGTTGTTTCCGTCTTACAAAAACACAATATAGCAAATTCTACGTACTAAGGTTTTTGTAGTATGTTAATTAATTATGTAACAAGTTATGAACATTTTAAAAATGTAAAATTTTTTACAATGTTTAAAATCTTCAAAACTTGCTTAAAAAAAAAAAAAAATGCTTACAAGGAGCATTGGATAATATTTCTAATTTTATAATGTATAATGGGTCCATTCACTCATATTAAAAATAATTAAGTACAATGGATTATTCTAAATGTATAATTCACTATGTTATGCTTTAGTTGGACAAAGACAACACAGAAGTTGACAAAAATATACATACCTATACAATTGCGTTTGGGTAACATATTGTAATAATTATTGCTGCCATTGACATCTGTAGCATTAACTGCAGTAGCAGAAAACAAATTGAGGTGACGATAATAATTGTTAAAGCCGTGCAATGTTGACTGGTCTTGCTGCAGTTGTTCTATAAGACTGTTGTTGCGCTGCACCAATTCCACTTGGATATTTGTCCAAGCGACAGATACAACACTATGCCATCTTACCTTGTACATTTTTTCTCGTTGAGTTGATGTCAATAATGTATGTGGCAATGATACAGTTTGAGCAGCTGCCGTAACTACAGTTGTAGTAATCATATCGCTCACACATCTATTAACAGCATTCAATAGAGGATCTTCTCCACTTTCTAAATCTTCTCCTTCTCCTCCATTACCACCAATTCCATCTTCTGCACCACCAGCAGGACTTATGTCATGTACTTGGTCCTGTACCTGGGAATAAAAATATCATATAACATTTTACTAACTTCATAAAATCATTATTATATTATTGAATATACAAACCAAAAAATAATCATCATCATTAAAATGATGATGATGAACATTTTGATGCACAGGATGTCGATTAACAATGTTCTCTGTATCACCGATGAAAACTGTGGTTGAAGTTTCACTGCAGCAAACAGCATCACTAGATTGTTCTGTATTTGGTGATTCATATTCTTGCTGTTTTACCAGTTCCGTCAATTTGCCCATAGCATCAGACATAGAACTTGTGGTAATAATAGTGTTATAAGAAGCACAGCCACGTTGTTGCTGGTTTTGATCGATAGCAACTTCTGGTATTAACGGCATTAAGGAATTAGCTAATTGTCGACAAAGTGGACAACTATATTCACCACTATAAAAATATAAAAATTATAAATTTTTTTTGTCATTGAATAAAAACAAACTTTTAATAGCATCATTGATCATGTAATATGCAATTAAATAATTGCTGAATTGTAATTGTCATTTTAAATCTAATGTTTAGGGCTAAACACATACCGGTCTGAATTAAAACGCTGAGCACCACGTAACGATGCCAGATATGAACTCCAACACCTCAAATGTAAGTGATGACCACAAGTCTGTACATGGACATTACCACCAACTGGAGTAGCACTAGTAGTAGTTGTAAGGGATCCGACTTCAAAATCAGCCTTATCCAAGTTCTACAAAATCAATAAATAAACATAAATAATCATAAAGTATAACAGTATTATTAAACATAATTTGAAAAATAATCAAGAATATTATAATTTAACAGTAAATTAGTTATTATTGATAGAGGAAACTCACATTAAAATATTGTGACATTAGACGTTTGCGTCGGTCAGAATGTGATGCATATGTAGTTGCATCATAATTATCAGCAATTGTTGTCACAATTGATTGATTATGTTGTTGCTGTGATTTAGGGTCATTGATTACAGACGTAGATTGCTGGTGATGTTGCTGTGAATTCAATGGTGGTAAAGCAGGCCAATAATGATAATAGTTTTGCTCATTGTTGACTGCATATTTGTTTTCAACATTATTACTATTTGTGAGACCTGTGGCTTTTTCTGTATGTTGTGTTTGTTGTTGATGATACTCAGTAGTATTGCTATTACTAACATTGTATTGGTTGGTCGACTCTAATGGTGGTGAAACAATATGTCGTCTGTGTGCTAAAACGTTGGTACCCTACAATGATATAATGGAAATTAGTTTATAGAAATAATAGTGTAAGTTATATTTTTGAATTTATTTTCAAAATTATCTCTAAAATTCAAAAGGAAACATACTTGAACTAATATCACTAGTCCTACTGGATCTTGACGCTGTTGCTCTATCTGAACAATCACAGTCTGATTACAAATCACACAATCCACAGTCAATGTGGTTTCGTGTTGATCAGGTCTGCGAATATGGGTAGCCGATTCTTTTGTTGTTGTTGTTGTACTATTACTACTACTACTGTTTTCATCTAGTTCAACTATAGAATTTGCCAACATTGAGGTAGAGGCTTCATTACTACAAGTAGTTGAAGTAGATATCTCTACAGTAGGAACCGGTACGTCACATTCCATATTTGTAGTAGTTGCACTGGTAGATTGTGATTGTGTATCAGTAGAATCTAAATCTCCAGAGCGACGTGCACTTTCAAGGAATGCTCGTTGTGCTCTTGCCATTTCTTCCATCATTTGCTGTTGCTTGTCACGAGCTCGACGTTTACGCTCCCGCCTTTCACGCTCTTCATCATCCCGTGAAGCTGTTTCTCGCATTACAACTGCTATTGGCCATAACGCCACTCTAGTACGCAATATGCAATCATAACATGATGTTGACCCCCTAGCTATCCTATCCAACAAACGACCCACAAAAAATGCCCCATCACCACACGGTGGTACTTCTTCTTTGATATTATCGTTTTCTGATGCTGATTGGTTTATCTTGGCCTCATCAATTAAATTATTAGAAGTAGTAGAATGAGGTAAAATTATAGGCAGTTGATATGAATCTGGTTCACCAGACAACTGAGAATGCAATTTTAAAAGTAAGGAAATGATACTCTCATTTATGCATACCAATGAATTTTGTTGGTCATCAACTTCTATCACTAACTGCTTAAAACAAAAAAATTGTTAACATAAAATATAGGATTAGTTTGAATATAAACAAAATATCAACTATTTGAAGTTACTTACATTTCTATCAACTCCCAATATTGATGCTTGATCGTTATTTGTTATTGCCTCAAATGGAAATTCAGGTACGGTAAGATCAATAACTGGTATATCTGACGATGATGATGACGATGATGATGATGACTGATGTTGTTCAAGTGTAGGTGAATCTGTTTTTGGTGGAGGAGGACGTAAGAATTGTAAACGTTGTTTAACACGATTCAAAGCAGAATCTGCTAAAAGAAAAATGAATATCATTATTTAAAATAATTTATACAATAAACAATAAACATAACATATTATTGGCCTTCCAAAATTAAAATTTATTATAACAGTAAAAATGGCATAATATTGATGGTGTTTTGTTAAAGAGCATAACCAAAATAATTAAAAATTTTCAAAATACACAATAACAAAATTATTATTTTATAAATTTAAAACATAACAATTTATCAGATAATTTAATTTTAAATACTTACCTGAAATAATTATAGGTATAATATTAATACTTCAAACACAACATTATATTGGAAAAAAATACTAAATCAGTGTAATATAAATTTAAATTGGTTAATGTTTACATAGATCTTTTTAACCTAAATGTTTAATTTATTACAACTTACTGATGATCTTAATATTCATATCGCTTTCATTGCATTATACTCTGTTATTAATTAACCGAGAACTTTTATGACAATGAAATATTTAAATTTTAAATATTATTTTAAAAGCTGTAATGGGACTAATTGATGATTGATAATAATAATAAAATTGAATATTATTGTGTTAAATATTTATAGTTTAACTAGGGTAATTTTCAACTTCCTAAACAAGTTATAATACTATTTGTGGGGAGAACACCCTATTTGCAAACTTGCAATTTAAAAAAAGAGTAAAACCTACTCAGTAAAAGGCCAAAAGGTCGATGTTTTATTTTTGATGGGTTACACCCTTTTAAAAAAACACCAACTATATAAACACTAAATACAAGTAAAGAATGATTGTATTTAATAAACTATATTT
The DNA here is from genome assembly GCA_008528875.1 of Aulacorthum solani. NCBI lineage: Eukaryota > Metazoa > Arthropoda > Insecta > Hemiptera > Aphididae > Aulacorthum > Aulacorthum solani. The sequence continues at coordinate 11,335 of PVMI01083556.1, forward strand.
AAAAACATTATAATAATATGTGTAATATGTATTACCCATTGTAGAAGATGTAGCAGCTGCTGCAGCATTTAAGCTATAAAAAGGTGGACGGGTAGGAATGGAAGAACTAGCATGAGGTATTTCGTTACCCGCTATTGTAGCCAATGATGGAACAACATTAGGCTGTTGTTGTGAGTTACCTACAAAACAAAATATATTAGTTGTTAAAATGAATTGGTTATTTTTTATTAATTATGAATTATTCTCACCAGGTTCAAAGTTATGAGAAACAGTGATTGGTGATGAAGAGCTAGCAACTGAAGCAGCTGCTGCTACAGACGATGTGAAATAATCAAATAAATTAGTGGCCATTGTCGAGGCAGCTGTTGCATTAGAAGTGGCATTAGTTGCTTCTTCACCAAAAAAATAATGGTAGTATGGTGGTGGCAACTCAACATGTGTAATAGTAGTGCACAAATTGTAGGCCAAATCATCATGATCATACCAACGGTTCAATAATAGGAGTGTTGTTTCTTTGGCATTAGCTGTTTCACTGTCAGAATTACTAGCATCTGCTACTGTTATTTTGATCTTTCTTTTTGGGCAACTTTTGGTATTGAAGCTTTCATAGAAACATTCTCCAGATGAAGCTCCTGAAGATGACGATGCAGACTGCTTAGCTGGAGGATCAGTATCCATTGGTTGCTGTCGATTATTAGATGTATTTTTGTCAACAGGAGAGTTACTATAACATATCCACGCCTGATCAAGAAGATAGACCAGTAGACTGAGTGTATGTTCACTAATATCTCGGTAAACAGCTGAGCGGTAAAGGCAATGCCAAACGACAGCATGAAATAACTTAGATAACAGTGCTCTACAAGGATTCCGATATGCTGGATGGTGCTTTTGTGGCATTCTATAAGGTGGCCAAGTATTTTGATTTTGTTTCAACAATCCAATAGAACGCATGCTATATACAAAAAACATTAAATAATTATCATATTAAAAAATTTACGATTAATAATTTAAAAAAATAATATTAATTGATAACATACAATGATGTATAACGGTCCATGGATGATTGGAAGTCACGTCTATGTACAGCTCTTAAAAGTACATGCACTGGGTCGTACAGTTTTTGCCAGACGTGTGCTAAAGGCACATATAGTCCTTGTTGCATGTTACCAGATGCTTCAAATTGAGGTCTCTTATATTCAGCCACCTTTAATTGCAACATTATCATAAAATATTTTCTATACTTAATGTTAAAGATTTTAAAACAAACAATTTTAAACTTACGGCTTGTAATACAGTTTCAAAATCACGCATAGCTGGTGGAGATTCTTGATCAATGGAAGGGGGATTTTGAGATGCACCATCACCACTGGTATTTATAGGACTTGTGGTAGCTGTGGCACTAGTTTGAATACCACCGCATCGTTCAGGCATTAATTCCATTAATTGGCTGTGTGTCTTATCAGAAACACATAATAATGTGACCATTTCCAATTGTGACTGACAATAATCATAATCCTCATCGGAACCTGATAAATAGTCAATTTTTTTTTAAATATTAATTAATTTAGATAAGTTTTTAATAAATTAATATTATCATTTATATTTAATAACTACTTACATAAATTTGTACGAACACCTATTAAAGTGGCAAGGAAAACTAATAAGCCCTCCATACTAGGTGCAGCGTCATATTCCTCCGAATCCATAACCTGTGGTAATCCACCATGTTTAACTACATGCATCCAATCATACACTTTAAACCTATAATATTAATTTGCAAATTTATTTATTTATTTATTTAATAAATTTTATTAGTTATTTAATTAAGTTAAATAACTTAAACAATAATAAAATAGTATAGATAGTAGATAATAATTACTTTTCCAATATTAAAGACATGAATATGTTGACATCTGATAATTCAGATAGACACAATTGAAGTAAATAAATGTCAGCATCTACCATGGATATACAAAAATTTGATTGAATGTACGTCATAGCTTGGCCTTTAATTTGTAGGCCATTACGCACCCATGCACCTTGCATGATTTCGTAGAATGCTGATTGAGCTCGTACAGGGTGTGCAGCAATTGCCATTAACAATGCGTCTCTATCTGTTGAATCATCAGTGCTACTTCGTGGTATAATGTCTTCTATACGGGCACCTTGAGCACGCACAGCTTGACACAAAAATACTGCCAAATACCGGTGCAAAGGCAAGTGAAAAGTGAACTGATAACGATCATCTAATCGTCGAATTATGGTCGTGGAAGTACTTGCACTGTAGTTAGCAGAAGAGGAAGCAGTACCACCACAAACATTAACATGATCTTGATTATAGTAGTAACCTACATCTATAAGCCATTTACGTAGACGTTTGAGACAAGCGTGTAACACACGGGAGGAAAGTGACAAAGTGTCAGCAGATGTGAGATGCGACAGCATGGCCCACATTGGATATGCACTAGCTTCAAGTTCAGCACTAAAAGCAGCATAATAAGTGTTTGGTTCAAATTCAACGTGATGTCCCAACTCTCGACAATTAACATTCATTCCTATAAAAATTTCAGTTTTTGATAACAAATTTATGTACTGTATAACTATTAAATATGTCATGAATGATTAATTTAAACAAACATGAAATTTACCTTGAAACATTGACAAATATGAAAACCATGAATCCAATAAACGGTCGTCACACATAAATTTAACTGCAATCGGCCTATGCGACAATACATTGTTTAGATCGCTAACCAGTGGCCAATAACAATGTTCTTTCATAACAGCCTTTGAACAATCTACAACCCTGTGTCTGTTTTTCATAGGATCTATCAAAATATATAATAATTATTATTTGTAATTTATAATTAAAAATTATATTTTCTGAAATATTGAGAAATCCAAATTACTAAGAGTCAACTGTATTTTAAATTAAATCTATCGAAAAATTTAAAATTTGTTATTCTAAGGATTTAATTGAATAAATTAGTTACCATGTAATGTTGAAGGTATCAGTATTTTTGTCATCATGCGCCTTAAGCTTGACACCATTATTCTAAGCAATCCTAATTTGTCGACCATTCGCGTAGCCAATGCTTCATTACTAAACAATTGAACACTAATGTGAACAATATGGTTAGAGAGAGTATCTGAGTCTCTTGTTGTTGCCAAAACACGAGCCACACATCCATAGTGCATAACAAATGCTTCAGTTAATGCTTCCTTGTATGCCGCATCAGGCAACATGTTCAGCAGAAAACAGACCATTTTTTGAGGAAACTCATATCGTACAGTCCAAAAAACAATCTCTTGCAAAAAACTAGAATGATTGAGTTTGTTCTTTCGTCTTCTACTCATTTGACCATCAACGAGCCAATCATCTAAAAGAGTGCGTACACATTTAATACTAAATATTGATGTAATAAATAATAATTAACCATGTATTCAAGTGTAACATTGATAATTTAAAATAAAAAAATTAATCTAAAGTTAGGTTATTTACTTAAATATAAAATATTATACAAAAATAATTGGAGATAAAAATGTATTCAAAATTAATTTGTTATCAGCATCTATAAGATAAGATAATTATCTAAAGTACTGGTAAATTTAAAACTAAATATGATAATACACAATAGGTATATGTAATGTATAGTTAAAATGTTAAATGTTTTTTTAATTTAATTTTTTTAAATTAATAAATTTAATTGTTATAAGTATATACAAACCATTTATACGCCCAATGGCTATTTGTTGCTGAGGGTCTTGTATATAAAAAAATTTTAAAAATAAAATAAGGAAAAAATGCATGACTAACTTTTGTTTATAATTTGTTGAGTTATTTCCAATAATATTATCATAGTTTATACATTATAAAAATATAAATATAATATTTAATACTTAGAACTATAAAAAAAAAAACTATTATAATATTCTTTTGGCAAACCATAACATACATGGAAGTTAAAAACCTAATGTTTATCAAATTTAAATCATCTACATTCAATAAAAATAAATTTATAACCATTTTAAACAACATTTTATTCTACTTAAATAAAATGACTTTTTTACTTTGTAACTTTAAGCTAACATTTCTTACACTAAACTTAATTTTTTATAGAAAATGTATACCTAACTTTGAACATTTCATCTTACAGGAACTCACAAGTAATTTCTATCTTTAAGTTATTATCATAAATTATATATAACTATCAATTCAATTTAATTGAAATATTACTTTCTGTCTTATGTTGGTAATATGTTGAATATTCCCCACATGATGCATGACTACACCCCATGAATTCGGTCTTTCAACGCTAGCCAACAGAAGAGTTGCTAGTAACTTAGACTTTCTCAAAAACCTCATAGATGGCTCTACCTACACTCCCACAGTCGTTTCCCTTATCCACTTTTCCTATCCCTAAGAGTTCTACCAACTACAGTTCCAACAATCTGATTCACCGCATGATGCACACGAATGTCCACTCATCGTTTTCACTCTAATTTGTACACCTGATTGTGTTTCACTTCAGCTGATTAGCTACTTGTATGTAAGGTTTAACTTTTATTGACTTTACTTTGGGCTATGCCCGAATTTAAAAAAATAAATAAATAAATTACTACATTGACATAGGTAGTACTATTAGATTTCTTCCAGCAGATATTGATGTTAAAAGCATGAACATATAATTTCATTTCAATATTGAAAGAAAACAAAACTAAGTAAATTTCTATGATTATAATTTGATTTTTGCAACCGTAAATGGAAATCTGTTAAATACAAAAGTAATCAAACTGAAAAATAAGATTAACTCTAAAATAAGATGATAACAATAATAATAACTATTATTAACAAACAAGCAAGCTTCATACTAACATAATGGTCAGTTTAGAAATTAAACACTAGATAAATTTAATAACCAGTTCAGGTCTCTACTCAAGTAGAAATTATTTTAACCCTAGATTGCAAGCATTTAAAATATTCATGAGAATACACACACACTATCTTTATAGTTACACACAGTACAGTATGTCAAACCATAGTCAACTAGCAATGATCTCTACAGTCACAATGTATTATGAAAATAATAACAATCAATAAAGCTTATCTGCTATCAATTATTAGGAAACACAATTTAAAAATAACCCATAATTGAGCTTTTATAAGTAGACACACAATCTTTTAGATGGTAAATTAATAGATAATGTCTGGTAAAATGTCTTGAACTATGAACACTTCTACATTACTGACATCAGATCGTCTACAGTTGGGGGTTGTATCTAATTTTAGTTTATCACCTAATTATAAGGTACTTAGATTAGATTACACAAAAATTTTAAATTCTTGGATCAATGAACTCATTTTTAAGAGTCGTTTTTTAGACCATGAAGCATGTACTCAGAGTGTTTATTTTACAAAAAAGATTATTTTAGGTAACCTATCTAATCTTACCTTGAATAAAAAAATATTTGAGTCTTATGGTATGGTTGTATACATTTTTTTATAAAAGCCAGGTTCTTAAAAATTACATTTTTAAATTGTTATTTGTATTGTTGTAAAAAATAGTTGCCGCACACAAAAATATTTTCAACAGAAAATGTGAGGTTACTTTTGAGACTTCCTATTTTTAATAACTAAAAACGTGCTATTTTAAAATATTAAATCGAAAAAATACCATATACATAATATGTAAGTAATAAAAGATGAAGATTTTGAAATTTATTTTTAGTTAAAATAAAAAAGGAACATTTTTTATAGTAAGCATAATATTATGTTAAAATTATTAATTTTAATTTATGTTTAAATTTACCTTGTCCAAATTCATCATCATCATCATCATCGTCATCTTCAGAATTACTAAAACTGTTACTGCCATGAATAGCATCTCCAATTGTTGTGTTACTGGGACGTCGTCGCCGACTGCTTGATGAGGACGGCGATGATGTTGATGCGGTGTATTGATGTATAGCTTCGGCATAATAGCGACGCACCTTATCTGTGTATATAGTATAAATAGTCTGTTGTTGCTGCTGCTGTTGTTGCTGTGGACTAGAATCACTGCCAAAATTAATACCAGCGCTACTGTAATAATCACATGCCCATCGGTATATCTATTTAAGATTAAAAAGAAAATGGAATGGTTATTTTCTATATTCTTTCATTGTTGATTATGTTTTAATAAGCATACTCTTTCATTGGTTAAAGACACTGTCATGACACGTCGCATAGCAGCTCCAAGAGCACCAAGGTCGTGTAGCATACCCAAAAATGGGTCCAAATCTATAAGTAATAAATTATGTTGCTGATTTGTCATTCCAGCACCAGCACCTGCAACACCTCCTGGTGGTACGTGAGTACTGCTTGTTCTAGAATCGGCAATTTTACTAAAAACAAATTTATTATATTTGATTTATGATTTGTACTCAGTAAATAATACAATAGGTAAATTTGAATTACCTGTTTTCACGTAAATACTGCACTAGTCGTAACAAAAGTCTTGGCATTATTCTCTCAGCTACCCTCAATAAATCGGCAGGAGGTTGTTTACAACCACTATTACTGCTGGTACTAGTACCGTCAATATTAATTGTACTGCTATGTTTAAGACAAAACCTTGAAAAATAAAATAAATATTTTTTTTTTCAACAAATATTGTTTATGTATTGGATCATAGGTACATTATACAATTGTGCAGTTGTAATTTATATAGGTCGGTAGTATAAATAGTGGGAATTAGATACATATTGTTTATTATCAAAATTTAGTACTAACATTTCAGTATTATTAATGTTAAAGGTACCAAATACAAAATTTATAGTGTCATATTAACTATGTACGTACATAGTGTATATTGTTTGCATATTTAATGAGTAAAGTACTTAAGTCAGATAATGTGGACAGTATCAACACCTACTTTATAGAATTAAATTAAAAAATTACTATTAGAACAATTCTTTTCCACATTACCACTGACTGAGTATAGTACTTTGATAAAATTAACAAATGTAAATAATTGTCTTTGATGTTGCATGTATTGATAATATTATATTATTACAGTACTATCTGATTTTGCATACACATAAACTTAACATTTGTCAAAAAGTGAAATTTAATTAGTGTTTTAATAAATAAATTGATAAACACAGTGGGATGCATGTATATTTTTTAACAGAATCAAAATATTATGATATATAATTGGAAATTTGACTATAAATTAAAAGAAATACCTATGTTTATTTACTTTTATAACTTTAATTGATTGTTAATATTATATTTAATTAGCTAGCAATTTAATAGGTGCCTTACTAAACAATACTATTTGTTAATTTTATACTTATTTTTAAAACTACATGAGAAGTATCTTTATGATATATAATTAATAACCTAAAATAGTTTATTAGAAGTCAAGGTTGTCAAATATTGATATTATATTATTATGTATTTACTTTATCTATTGCATAATTGATAGTTGTGATAATATTCACATTAGCCGGACAAGGTCCCATTTTCACAATTTTGGTATTTGTTCTCATGGGTAATGTGTAAAATAGATAGTTTATATTATCTAGAGAATTTGAACTAAGCCTATTTTTGCACATTATCCGTAACATATCAATGTTTTGTGATTTTAATAATTATTACTATCTAAAATGACCTACCTCAAATTCAGATATTATTCAATTTTTAGCCTATAAAATTTACCTTATGTAAGATCCTAAACGGAATTTAACAAATATATTTGTATGCTAATTTTTTAGTTATGATTTAATGTAGAATTGTATTTTACCTAACAAATAAGTTTTGACCTCTATAAAAATTATAATATACCTAAGGATGATTTAGTTATTTTTAACTGTAAAATATTATTAACACGTTAACCACCATATAACCACTGGTGGTCATACAATAAGTTTTTGTTATATGCCAGGGATATGTTTCAGTGTCATTCCAAATTTGTTTATACCATTTATTGGAAAAAATATTTTTAAAAAATTGTTTACACCGAAGAACTAATGATTCCTCCTATACCATGGAGCTTTTCAGTGAATTATTACAGTGCCAAGGAAAAGTTTATAGTATAAAACCAAATTAATTTACGTTCGCCAATAGTCACAAACGTATATACAATTTGTGAATTACAGATGACCACCGGTGATGGTATGGCAGTTAAACATGTTGAAATTTCTCAACCAAAATACTGTGATCATTGTGAAATATCAATTAGAAATAAAGTTATACGTGAAAAGATAACAATAGATATATTTGAATGTATATTACCCATCAGGCTTCATTACACTTGTGTCTCCACAATCACATGCTCCTCCTGCTTGAGAACGAAACATATTGAAATCATGACCTGTATGATCACCACGCTTAAAACAATCTCCACACAGGGACATACAAGGAGATATACTGCAAGTGCGACATCTATAAGCTACATAATTGGCTGTCCAAACGAGGCCACAACATGTACCATAGTCATATACTTTGACTAAAAAAAAGGAATATTTGAATAATAAATGATAGATAAGTAATGAAATGGTTAAAATTGAAACTTACCTGCACTACTAAATTCATCAAGGGTTTTACCACCAGCCATTAACCAACGTAACCAGTCCAAATTATTCCACTCGCTAATCGCATCGTATGGATTAAGCAGCACGTCCAGCATATCATCCAGTAACTTACAACGGGTCAGAGCGGAATCAGCCGCAGCTGCATCTCCACCACCATCATCTTGCTGTTGTTGTGGTATGGTAGTCGCATCGACCGTGGCATTACAACAATCAGCTGCAATGAGAGCAGCTGCACCACGTTTTCCACGTTTCATGAGCCCATAAGCAGGCGACTGCTGCTGTGCCATATTAGCAGTCGACGTAGTATCCATTATCATAGTATATCAAATATACGTCTAAACGTATCGAACAAACATATTTGTGTAGTACTTTGATTGACACATGTAGAAGGACGACGGCAACATCATAGCGAACACTGCATACGACTCATACAACATTATGTGCAATTTCTATCCCAAAACTTCCCCATATGTCGCATGAGATATGAATGTTGAACTACGAATTTAGAATCGTGGAATACCTCGTAACTATTACTTCCGTCGGTGCACTTCGACGCGACAATTGATCTATAGATATTCACAATATAACACACGCTCACAAACTCATTGAACACAGCGCTACGACCGGCGGGACGTCCATGCTACTACAATGGTATAGAAACGAATACAGCGGAACACGGGCCACGTGTAATGGTGACCCAGAGACGGTCAACAGATTTTCAATTATAAAACTCGGCTTAAAATATGGCTACTGGGTGCCTCCGGTACGTAGTCCGTTCGTGCACAGCGAACAACACAGTGACACAACAACAACGACGATGATAGTAATACTATATTTATGACGTACGTGCGCGTCTCAACGATAATGCGATAAAATAATCATACAATCAAACTCACGAACAGTAAGCATGCAACATTTTAAACATTCAAATCAAAAAAAAAAAGTAAAATAAAACTTCCTTGCAAGACGTAGTGCACTGACGATTTAACATGCGAATCCGACAACGGGCATTAAAAAGAAGAAAAGGAAGAACGACGACGATTATATCACTTGTCGGCACCACCACCACTACCACCATTCACCACCTACACCATTCGGACAATCGTCGCTGTCGTATAATACATAGTAGCACTAGTCCGAACGCGCACGGTAGAAGGGAAAATACTGTGGTAGTGTGGTTCGCCGTACACGGATGTGATAGCACGGAGGATACCACTGTTGCTACTACAACCACGGCTGCGGTATTAGCTCATCATCGTAACCGACTGGACCGCACTTATGATAACATTAGTGAAGGTACATATCTCAGATCATATTCTACATGTATAATATTATTATTCATTATGGCATCTACACACGGAACCATTAATTTTGGTCACTTTACTCCATTAACCCAGCCTTCTATATTATTATCTTAGTAGTTTCTGGTTGGTAATTTAGTATAGAACTTACTCAATAGAAGTCTGTGATTACGGAGTACACTCCAGCATATGCATGACTTCGTGCATGACGTATGACTTAAAAATATTTACTTAGTCATACCGCGTACGGCGTAGTACGTTTACCAATTAATCAATATTCAATACGCATCATAGTTTATAGACTATAAGTAGTCATTTTATACTTATTAAGTAATAAACTACTAACACACAGCTGCCGTGATATAACATTACCTATTTACTTTGAATATTTTTCATTTTGGTTGGTTGGCCCTCGCTTGTGTCCAAAAAAATGAGTGAAGGTGTATACTGTTTAATTGGCATAGGTAGTAAGTACTAACCTGTAATCGGAAACCTACCTATTGCACATATTCAAAAAAAAAAGTTTTCGTTTTTTTTTTTTTTTATAAAATATTAGTTATATTAATTGAGCAGTTGGTAATGAATATATTTTTTTTTTTTAAAAAGAATCGCTTTTTTTTTTTTGGACAAACGTT
>PVMI01083558.1:6043-19265 GCA_008528875.1 Aulacorthum solani
ACGTCCTTACACCTCTAATGGAAACTCTATACCTACCAGTGTGCGGTCGTGCGCGTGGCACACATTCAAAAATCGTCGAGCCGCGTAGCAGTTATTATGAAATAGGTAAATGACCATGAACTGTGGAAACCGTCTCACGGCTTGCTACACCACCAATACACACAGAAATACATATTTATAAATATAATACATTAATGTACAATGAAATTACACATAATATTATTACTTTAAATTCTGAAAAAATCAACAAAAGTCAAAAACACATAAATGCATATATTAATATGGTATATGCGTATATGCGCGATGATGCGTATACATTCGTAAAAAATCGAGAATGGTAAACCAAACGAGTACAAGGTCATTTTCCCTAGACCGTTATAGGTAGCTTAAACCTAAGGGGTGGGTACTAACTCGATGTTCAACGGTGTATGCCTGTTATATTATGCGTCATGAGTACAAATGACTAATTACAAATGAATTATACGATCAGCATCGATAGAAATGAGTGAAGAACAAAAAAATCTAAGTATGCAAAACTATAATAACTCACCGCCCTGTCGTTTGAACTACCTAGGTAAGTATATGTTATCTAAAGTTTATCGATTCCTAAATAGGCTATACTCAATAATATTACTAAAGTTATTATTTGTCAATAAGATAAAAAAATATTTTGTGAATTAAATAGTTTATATTTTCGGACTTACCGTAAACTCAAAAAATGTATTATGACTTTGTTCACTCGACTTTTCTTCCGAAATTCATTTCAGACTCACTCGTGAGTCTACCGAATTCAAATTTTCACTCACACACACAATATATGCATACGAATTAATACACATTTACCTATTTCGACACATATTAATCCATTATTATGTTTACATTCGCAATAACAATATTATGTGAGTCAACATAATAAATTATAATAAATTGCAGATACCCAGATTCTAGGTATCCTGCACACGAACGCAATAATAAGAAAATCGCCGTAAAGAAAACTGTACAAATATATTATAATATCAATAACAAATAACAATAATATTGTCGTGAACTACGTACGGCGTGTGTGTGTGTCGATAGCATCTGTGTGAGCGCGCGCCGTGTGGTAGTACGATTATGTGATTACGGATCGAACGACTATAACATTTATATATATATATATATATATATCTAGTAAGGTAGCAGTATATAAACATATATTATAGTTATTATAGGTATAACTACGACTCGTCGTCGCCGTCGCCCAACTTTTTCTGTCGCTGTCGTGTTATATACGATTTGGAAATTTGCGCTAAACAATAAAATAATAATAATAATAATAATTTAATCACAACCGTCATCTCAATGCCAACCACGTATAATATAATAAAGTCGTTGTAGTCGTACGTACGACTCGGCAGCACGTTGACACCGCTAGCCGTCCCATTAGAAATAATGTACATAACTCCTAAGGCCGTGTCGCGTCGCGTGTGTGACCCAGTAGTAGTTTAGCTAGGTGCCTGCCTAGCTGCAGGTGTTTTAGAGGTTTACACTTTTAAAATTCGTCAAACTACGCATAACTACGCCCATAATATTTCTGACTCCCTGCAGGAGATCTGCGCAAATTCAGAGGCTAGTCGCGCGTAGTATATAATATTATGATCACGTCAGAGCACTATTTGATGTTTTCTCTCTCCGGCGCGACCCACACCCAAGACCCAACACAGACAAATTTTCGTGTTCGGCAGAACCAACTTTGTTTGAGTTGGCTTCTGCGGTGTTAGAACGAATTGACCTATTATAAAAGACTTATCGTCGAGTGCGTTCTTGCGTTGGTTTTTTTTCTATAATTTTAAACCGAGATATTATGAGTGTTTTTAAATTGTAGCATTTCACATATAGGTAAACTCAAATAATATGATACTAATATAACACATTAATAAATCGAATTACGTACTCGTACGTATGTGCAATGTGCTATGACAACGATACGCGGTGCTTGCATGTATCGAATGCACGAGTGTAATAATTATTATCATACCTACTTACGCATGGTCCGCGGCCTGCACAGTGATTTTCAATATATAGGTAATATTATATTATCGTATAGAATTGCCGGTTCGCAGTAATGACGGTGAAAGCGATATCGTTATAATTATAAATATTGTGTCGTACGCAACGTCACCTCATTATGAAAGACGAGTTAAAACGCGATTTAAGATCGTACATTAATCGTCGGCCCGTTAGTCGTTTAAAAACTATCATCGTTAACGTACCTATAATAATAAAATATATTCTATAATAAACCGTTTAGGATTTTATGATAAATGCGCTATGTGTACGCCATAAACACAATGGTATATACCTTTCGTTTATAGTATGCTTAGGTACACTATATAATATGTATTTAATATTATGCTTTAAATACTCTCACCAGGCTCACATATTGTATCAATGTACCTACATAATATAATGATATTATTAATTATTTTATTGGCCCGTCGGCGGAAGACGAAAACGGTCAATCGTTAGATAGCCTTCGGCGGGCTCGGCCACCGCATAAATCACCGGTCTTACAACAATACGCCGATATTGATTTTAATTAAATGACGAAGACCACGGTGTCGGCGGTAGGTACTTTCCAAGTCCTTGTAGCACGCGGAGTAGTGGACTCGTCAAACCACAAAAAATTTTTTTTATCGATTACCAGATATACACGCGAGTAGGTACGCGTAGATCATCGTTCGTATACGCGCCGACGGTTTGAAGCCATACGAGCTCATTCGAACTTAAAATAGGTACATAATGTGAATCGAAAAACGCGGACCTAATGATATGATGTATTGAAGATGACAATTTCCGAAAACAAAAGTCGTTTTGACTTAATTAGATCATTATCATTAATTATAATGTAAAGAGGTTTTTGCTATTCTTTTGAAGTATTAAGAATCGATACGTAAAGTAGTACATATGTACTGAGATAGATTATAAATTAGTAATATAGATATTATAACTTTGTCGCGTAAAAATTGTATTTCACGCATTATTTCTTTCGTAATGTTTTCAACAGAACGGTAGAATGTAAACACAACACACAGCATAATCCAACAGGTATATAGCTCGTGTCTATACTATCACACTCTACTGTAAAGACCTGCAACTATTGATATCAATGTAAGTTATCAAATTGTCTTTGTTAAAAAAATGATTTTTTTTTTATTATATGTTCGCCGTTGAATGTAAAACATGACTGCAGTCAGCAGACAACAGAAATAATAATTTTTTACATTTAACAGGTTTTCTTTCTATTTATTGAATATTATTTGTTTATTCGATATTACAATTTATATAATATTGTCATTAACCTCTAAGAAATATTGAACATTATCGAAAAAATTGAAAGTATTTATATAGTGATATTACAATCAGGTACATGAGCTCATATATTTTGTTTATAATTTACGATAATAATTAATAATTAGCTATCAAAACTTTACTCTGGCGTAGTGAGTAGGAACGTAAATATTCTACAATCCTTCAAAATATTATGCTTTCTATATCATAATTCTTGTAAAAAGATATTTTATGCATACAAATCTGATAAATCAATTACATGCTATGAGACTGTCGTAAAAAACGTGCCGATTAACATATAATTACATTTAATAGGCTAACCTAGTTGATATTATAATAACTTAAGTACATTACTTTCGATTACAATTCCCCATCATAATGTCACACTAGTGTAATTACGATCGTGTTTGTTATTACTCGGTAGTTAATAAAAAAATATTTATATTATTATTGTTTGTGTTAAAAATTAGTGTGTTATTGGGATAAATCATAAATGTTATTTTTTTGGGTTTGAAATGTATTATGATTTGTATGACTTTTAAGTTGTGACATTATAACTTTTTGAAAGCTGGCCACGATATTTGAAAATTAATACTTCACTGTAGTAATCTGTATTTGTTTATAATAATTTAATACTTTCATCCTCTCGCTTAATATTTGTAAAACGATGTCAACCTTTGATTTTCTAGGTACGTTTAACTTTCATTTAAAATTATTTTTAATCATTTAATATTTATTAATGAATCGCTAAAGGGGAAGTGAATCCATAAATAAATAAAAACTGCCACTATAGTGATAGGATGCCGCAATGTGTGCTGTTGTTTGTGTATTAAAGGATTTTCTAAAAAAACTATTGTCTAAAATATTTAAAATTTATATCAGATGTTGGTATTTGAAAATTAAGTATGTGTAAAAATAAATCAATTACGATAGGTAGTTTATAGAATAAATCATAATAAATGCATAGTATAATATATGGGAGAACGGTGTAAATAAATAATAGAAGTTGAAAAATTAAAATACAATATGAGAAGCAGTGAATATATAGCACAATGTGTACATATTAACATGTGTCATATATGTGTTACAATGTAAAATACTATATTTTTTTTTGATGATGGTATGGTTTAAGGCTTTATAATAGTTACGATGTGTATTGATCGGTGCAATGTCAACACTTACTGTTTTTCAAGTGAGCGCTGTAGTTGGTTTCGGGGAAACTGGTTTCACAATACAATATAATTATAACAAAATGTTGAAAAAAATCGTAGGTACTGGTGAAATCACAACAAAAAAAATTATCGATTTATATATTACGTACGTGCACGATGCACTTATATGCATGTATATATGTATATTGTAAATGTACTTGTGTATTGAATTAAAACAACCCGGAACGATTTCAGCACCCGCACCGACGTTAAATGTACCAATGGACGTACGATTGTTTTTCAATGACCTTTTTATACGATCCCCACTCGAGTGCTTTATGTATTTTTTTTTTCACCCGGCGAGCTCTCCAGCTATCGCCGGAGATTCTCTCCATCTCTCCGCCGTGTCAACATCTCGACGTATTACATGTACCATTAACAATATTATATATTTATATATATATAGCGGCTGTTGCGTCCGATGCGGTCCCCCGCCGTCGGGTGTTTTTGCCTCGAACACCCGTTTGATTTGCTCCGTCTTAG
Source organism: Aulacorthum solani (assembly GCA_008528875.1). Lineage (NCBI taxonomy): Eukaryota > Metazoa > Arthropoda > Insecta > Hemiptera > Aphididae > Aulacorthum > Aulacorthum solani. The sequence goes on from PVMI01083558.1 coordinate 11,068, forward strand.
ATGTGCCATATATATATATATTAAACAATAAAACTCGCAATAATAATAAGAATATGATCTTTTATTATACTTTTATTGTTCTTAATTATCATCATTAATAGTATAGGTATACAAGGTCGACGGCACGCGGTGGCATTACAATGGTATGGGAAATAAACCAGTTTCATTTGGTCGCCGCGATTTCGTATTGCAGTTCGTCCATAAGCGCACGGACGCCACTGCTGTTGCAGTATCGTAGTAGATGAACTTATTATTGTTGGTAACGTCGTCGACTTTATCCGTACGGGGTGGTTAGCTGTAATCGATTAATATAACTGTACTAATGTAGTGATGATATGCAATTATAGTCGAGCCAGCGATCGTATTTATAAGTATTTGCCATCTACGCATATCATATTAGGTACCTATGTATAACGGGGTGGTAAATGGTAATGTGACTGCAGTTGCGGGCACTTTCACCCTCACTACAGTACTGCAATCGCTGGCTCCCGTGGGCTGTGGATCTCGTCTGCAGGTAGAATATAATATTATATTAAATATATTGTACATAATTTATATTAGACGATTTCATTTCGTATTATTATTTATCACATACGCTTGTATGATGTGTGTAATACGTTCGCGAATCTATCGAAGAAAAATCCCGGTTACATGATCCATTAACTTCCAATATCTGTTGACCACAAAAGTATAAAAAAAAATTGCATAATAATATGGCTATTTCAGTAGAACGAAAGTATAAGTTAAACAATCCATTACGAATGGTTTGCCGACGTCGATATTAAATAACATGCCTATGTTATGTGATAATGAAAATATAATTTCTATTAACTATTAAGTTAGTATTTTGAACTAGAGAAATAATTTTATGATTTGTTATACATTGTTCTACTATATGTATGTACTATACTCTTGTCATAATGTATTTAGGTACGGGACTCAATTTTTTTAATATAAAGAAACATCTATATTTAATGAAATGCCTAAATATTTAATGTATTATAATGATAACTAAATAATGTAATACCTATGTACAAAAATAATAAATTTTTTTTTTTTTGGATATTTGATCACAATTTTACAATTTATCAATTATAAATATTTTTTAGTATTCATTATCATTAACTATTTTCTATTGTTAATATAAACTATAAAGGCAAATATTTTTAGGATGAACGTATATATGTTTTAAAAGTGTCTTATTTCTCAACAGAAAATCATGAAACGCTGAGCGCTAACTGACAAAAGATAAAACTTATAAATATTTCATGAAGACTGACATTACGAGTGAAATCATTAACAAATATATACAATAAATATACACATAAATATACAATAGTTGTACCATAATAAAATTATGTTAAATCGTCGGTCTTTCACAATGTCGTGGTCTATGCAGGTTGTGGTCCATTACGATGAAGACCAATATTATTCTACAAATTTATTTTAATTGATTTATTGATATTTAATACAGATAGGAATATATTTTTAATTTTACGTTATTTTCTTTACATATTTTAAAAAAAAAAACGAGACATTTTAGCGTCCCGGAAGATATTATTATTTCCTGACAACGGGACAGAATTTCGAAATGCGGTACTTTCCCTTACAATACAGAACTTTTGGCCACTCTAGATATTACATACTCACGTGATTTACGATTATTATGATCGTGATGCGGTCGCGTGCCTCCCTCGCGTCAAATTTACAAAATCATAAATATAATTTATTAAGTTACATCTACTATGAGATATCATTTAAATCTATCATTCAAGTATTATATTTGAACAATACACAAAAAGAGTAGTATATTAAAATTAGTTTTTTATACATTGATTCAAGATTTTAATCTTAATAATATCAGCAATAATTACCTACTTTGGAATCGCCCATTTATAAACAGTATACAGAAATTATAAGTATCTATTTCATCATTTTTGATGCTAATAAAATTATACGAACGAAATAAAAATGAATATGAAATGAACTGATTTTAACATCACCATTAATAACTATAAGTCTTAGGTTTTAGAAAGAACGAGTTCTGAACAACCTTAATTATTATAAATCGTATTAATACCCATCAAACAAATTGAATTCAAGGGTATTTTATAATAAGAATATTCCTCATTGCAGTTATGTTATTATTTTACTATTCACTTCACACTAAATACTTAAAATTTGAATCAAAAAAATTGTAATGAAATAACACTAGTAGGTACTTATGTTGTTATGGGCGTTATAGTAAATTCATGTTTTTGCCAATGTCATTATTAAATAATCTATAAGATTTATACTTGGATATCAAAATGAACACGTTATAGAATCTTTTTTATGATTAACAATAACAACATTTAAAATTTAAATACAAACAATATAAATTTAAAAGTTAAGGAGATAACAAGTAACAAATTATTCTATTTAATATCAAGGATACATACTCGATTAAATCTATAACGTTAATAAATCAAATAGTATACTCTTGATGGTTTACAACACTTTTACATAATATTATTTACAATTTTGTGTTTAATTATATAAATGTATAAACTATTAAATTTAAAAAGAAACTATAATAATTGTTAATTTAGATGTATATATTATTGCAGTAGGCGTCTATAACTTCGACTATAGGTACTAAAGATTGGATGTTCGCATTTAATATTATTATATAGGTACTTTCAAATTGGTCTGATTTTGAAGCACCCCACTCATTAAACAAAGGACCAATGAGTAATATATACATAGCCGCATACTTTCATCTATATTTTTTTGAATACCTAATCCTTGACCCTTAAAAGAATAATGTAGGAAGTGTCAACAATTAAAAGACAATAAATTTACGAGACACTAGAAGGGCAGCAAATAAGAGTTGACAGAACAATTTCCTATATTTTAATATTCTTCTGAGCTATCTATCTCAGCTCTATATGATATTTACACGTACATTCTATGTACCCATACAATTATATTCTGAGGTTATTTGCATATATATTATCATTTATCTTCTTAATGAGACAAGACAATGGCCGTGTAATAGAAATATAGGTACTATTTACTTACTTCAATTAATTGATTAGTTAACTAAATTATGTTTTTCATTGAATGTAAAACCTTTTAATATATACATATAAGTTTCTCGTGTGATATAGAAGAGGTGGTAAATCCATGGCACACTAAAAAATGTTAAGGGCTCATTAATAATTAGTAATGTTATTTTTATTATTAAAACTCTCAACAAATACATTTGAATCATAATTTTTTTTTATCTATACATTTTTTATACATACGTGTAGATATATTAATAATATTTTTCATAAATTAATAATGGCAGGGAAAAAAATCAAGCATTTTTTTCACATAAAATAATTTGCAAAAATTTGACATCCCTGTCCTATAGTGAATATTATAAAGTACAGGTCACTGATTTACCATGTAGTACACAAAATAAAAAACGTTGGCCCACAGTAATAAATATATTATAATACTATTTACCTTTGACCTCTTTAATATACTTTATAGTTATATAGGTGAATACATAATACATTTCGTGTAGTGTAGATCCGTTAATAATTCAGTTTTAAATTTTTTCTAAGTTATTGATGAATCGATGAAACGTGTACAAAATAATAATGAATTCATGAAATGCTGATATTAACCTTCAAAGTTCAAAAATAGGAAATAGAATAACTATATAGTTATAATAATAAAAATTATAAAAAAAAACAAATATTATTATTATTATTATTTTAAAATAATAATTGTATTAATATTTTGTATAGCGCCACACCCAGTGGCGTGACGATAGGGATTTTAAGGAGCGGCCGATAAAACTAAATGTTTGGGTATTCTGACATTCTGTACTTTGTAGTTATATAAATTAAAAAATGTAGTAGTGAAGTTTAACCGATTAATTTTTTTTCGTTGTTAAAAATCTATATATAAAAGTACAATAACTAATTTATTTTGATTCCAAGGTAAAAACGACAACAGTCATAGAATCGTGAAAGTATTCAAAAACGCTTAAGTAACCTTAATTTGTGACAGAAATTCAGAAAATCTAACTACCGGTCAACTTGTAGTACCAATACCTAGGAATAGTCAGTATTGTTAACGTATGAATCCTACGTTGTCATACTATATTATTATGTTATTTATATTAGTATCTATAATGTTGATACATTATTATATTGTTCTACATATAATATATTTAGTTTATATTTATCGATGCGTTTCCCATCAGTATCAATAAAAGTTAGTCTGTTTCATACTGTCAACTAGTGCGTTACACGTATAGTATATAGGTACCTTTTTGCAACTACAAGATTTTTATAAGTATACCTGTGTATCTATAGCCTATAACTTATAAAGATATGAATTGTAAAGAAAAATAACTACCATTAAACAAATGTATAGTTAGACTTTTCTAACTACTTATTTGCCATCATATTTTTCCTTATATAGGTAGTACCTATATAGTCTAGAAGTCTTTATTTAATACTAGTTATTACTTCTGTACAATGTACCATTTAGTTGTATACTTATATAATAATATTTTCAATAACCTCTGTTTCAAATCAGCTAACGCGTACAAACTATCATTTCCTAAACTTGAATTTATTACAAAAACATCGCCTAGATAGTCTACTTATCTTGTCTCGTGTAAAAGACATTGAACTTAACATAGAACACTCGAGCTATTAATCAATCAAAACAGATCATGCATTTGGTTACCTAACCTAACCTAGGTTTACGTACCGTGTGTAGCGTTTATATTAAATGTGCTAAACAACTTCTTACTTACATAAAATATATTATAATAATAATTCATTATTAATAAGTGAATATATTATATATTTTAGTACCTATAAATATATTATAATACATCAATACCTATGTAGATTTTATAAGTAACTTAATTTTTTTAATAATACCTATGCGTCTTTTAATACTTCATAGTTTATAAGTGTAAGTATTAAAATATGCATACTTAATACTTTCAAGATTATAAACGTGTTACAACTGTCAAAATCGATAAAAAATTAACAACCCCATAATTAACCTGTACCTATTTGCATATAGATTTTTAGCATACATAGTAGTGTTATACAAATAGTGAACAAAATTTGAAAAAAAATATATATTTGATGCGAATATGAAATATATAGTAATATTTTGAACGGGATTTCATTGCATTGCAAAACATATTTTAAAATTGATTAATTTAATGTACCTACAATATATAGTCGTTCACTTGCATGAAGTTTTTTTTTAATTAAGTTACTTAAATGTTTCAATCAACATTTTAGGTGTAATTAATTGGAATTAAGATGACCTCAAACGGCAATAAAGCTTAGTAAAAAAAAAAAAAGATATAACGTGTCGAACAATACTATAAATTATTCTTCGTTTATGTTCAACTTAAATAAAATACTCGAGACTATTATGCATTGTTTGGTTGTTCACTGTTTTTGTCCACTGTCCCTTCAACGTACACTGCATTAATTGCATTAATAATAAATTAACGGCCATGAGAAATTTGTCATTATTTATTCAACCAGCAATATAAGCAATATATATGTAATATAATATATACGCACGTACGCCTATGGGTGTATTCATAAATTTACTATACAGTAATTTGTCTGAATAATAATTGGTAATCATAGGTATTAATTTATGCGTTGCGTGTGTGATTGTTAGTTAATAATTTAATCAATTGTCTATATTATTACATCCGTAGATTTGCAGGAATAAGTACTACTTAATTTATTGCAGTGTATACATTTTGTCGTTTTGATACAAATTTTCTAAAAAATATTAAAATACACCCATATGGTACCCATGCGACAGTGTATCATAAACATAATGATAAATTGTTATGATTTATGATATCACTATATCATAATATACGATATACCTAACCTATATATTCGGCTGATTGGACTTTCTTGTCATGATAATAAATTGCGTTTGATTATGGATTAATCAAATAATTGCTAATTAGATATATTTCGCTGATCCAAAGATGTACTACAAATGAAATTATTATATAGTTAGGTACCGTCAGTGTAGAACGCAGTAATTTATTCGGCCGGCGGCAACTTAACTCTCGACATGCACTCTCAATCCCATCGCGTCTTCGTCATATAGTTCTTTGAAAAAAGCTGCTAGTTCAGGAACTATTTACAAAACAGAAATAATTATATGTTTTATAAAAACTCAACTTATAGCCATATAGGTATGTACTTTATAAGTATAAAACGATTGATAAAACATTTTTATTTTATTTATTTAAGTGGTATAAAGTTAAAGGAAATTAAAAAAAAAAATACTACGAATATAATATTGTTATCATTCAAAATAACATTATCTAAAAAATAAATCGATATTAAAAGATTATAAAATACAATAAAAGTTGGACTTGTGTAAAAAAATTAAAATCCATGACTTAATTCATTTTTCTCATTTGTAAATAAATATCACAAATAATCGACTAAAAATAAATAATACACAACACGTAAAATTGTTAAGTTGTTGAGATATGTGTTATTCATTTATGGCGTAAATTCCAATTAATAGTATATCAAGCTTATAAATATTGAACACATGTAATAAATGGCTATAATATAGTTTTGTTTATTACACCTGGACGTAAAAATCAGCTACTCCTTAAATATATATAATAGTGCGATTTGACACTCATTCGATTTTATATAAATTCTTATATTATGTAACATTTTAGAGGAACTATATATTACAGTCCTTGTCTTTTTTTTTTTTATTAATTCAATGATAGTGATCGTTGCATATAGATTTTTAATTCCCCAATCAAATGAGTACGATGCAGCATGCAGTTTTCTAATATACGAGTATATATATATATATATATATATATATATCATTTAGGTGAAATGTGGGCATGTGGCTATTATGACCTTCAACAGTTTAAAATTTAAAATCCATAATCACCAACATTTAAGTACGAACCAAGATGTTAAATGATGATTTGTCAAGGTAATCAAAAAAAAAAAAATTTTAAATATACCACTAATAATAATTTTAATTGATTTATTTTCTGAAAAATATTGTTTGAATAATTAAAGTATGTATTTAAGCATGAAAAATACTTGAATAAGGGCTTAGTTTTTGAAATAACTCTGAGTATTTCAGTATTTATTAGTTGAATAGATCATATAAGTCGTATTATTGTATGCAATATATGTAAACATAACAAGATGAATTAATTTAATTTAGGTAGGTACTAGGTACATCAAACAATACATTTTTTTTAACTATAAGATTCTTCACGAAAAAAATATTATACAATTATATTTAGAAATTTATGAAATAAGCACTAAAGAGGTAAAATAAATTGCATAATTTGAGCCAAAGAAATATCAATTGTATCAATATTAACAATATAAATAATCATTTAAATAGTAAGTTTATTAATGAAAGTGATACAAATAATAAAAAAAAAAAGCATAAAAGTGACTGAGTAACAAGTTGAGTGTTACAAGTAAGTCACCGACCCTGCAATGGATGGTATTAAATTTGAATTCAAAGATATAATATTATATAAGCAAATAACGATACATTATAAAAACAATTTTGATCAAAGACTGTTTGTCAACATAGGATATTTTATATTATGTTTATATTTTTATTATTACTAGTTACTACTGTAGTCGGTAGATTAAATTAATATTATTTGTATATTATAATATTTTAATATAATATATACTTTATAGAAGTTTCAAATACCCACCAACAATATTTTTAAATAGCAACAAAATAACTAAAATCGTTTAAATGCCTATAAAAAATTCTTTCTATATATCTAATTGCATGCTGTTGTATAATAATATAGGTATCAGAAACCTTGTATTAAATTTTCAATTTTTTTGAAAATACAATTTTCTTGATATTTCCAAAAAAAAAAAAAAATTTAGTAAACAGCTCAAAACAAATCAAAGTATTTTATATGGGTACACCTACGGATATTTGTTTTTAATTACAACGAAATAGGAAAATCGTTAAATGAGAAATTGATTGAATATCCAATGATGTAAAAAATCGAACTTCAAACACTCTTAAAATTTTAATTTGATTTTCAAGTAGATATATATATATTTTTTTTATAAAGGTACACAAACTTACTAGAAACTTTGTATTACATTTTCAAACATTTTTTA
>PVMI01083559.1:0-11083 GCA_008528875.1 Aulacorthum solani
AAAATATTATTTCTTTTTAGTTTACCTACTATTTATATATATATATATATATATATATATTATATATTATATATTATATATCAGTACTTCATAAATATATTAACCTCCTTTAATGGCTTAAAACTCGTGTTACATCCAATATACTACAATATTATCGTAAAAAACCAATACACTCATCCCTCTACTCAAATCTTAAATTATGTTGATTGAAATTAAATTGGTATTAACAGTAATATAAATAGTAAAACTCTGTGTACAATATCGTATTCAGTGAATGTACTCAATAATAATTTCAAGTACTTGCTGATTAACTGAAAATTAAATAAATACTCTTCTTTAATTAATCGATAAATGTATAATATCTTAATGTTTTAAAAGCTAATCAATTTTTTAAGAATTATAATTTATAACTTAAGTGCAAATTGTATTCTATATTTATTTTTCAAACTTTTAGCTTATCATTATTTCAACATTAATTTAAACTTATTAAATACCCACCTATCAATATTTTATTTTAAAATTATTTTTCATGTGCATATAAAGTATAATAATATTATTTATCAAGAAACTTAAATACCTACAGTATTGTTATAATTAAATGCATAAATATTTATAAATATTTTACGCATATGAGTATATGACGGTGTACGTTTCAAAGAGTAAAGAACATTTTTTACTAGGTCAATGAGCTTTTATCATCATATCTTGAAAAATAAACGCAATTGACGCTGGACAATTTCCTTTCCCCTGATGAAAACTGAATAACCTAGAGTGAGCTTGAACTAATCTCCGCTGGTTGGTTTATCCGCAACTCTATAACATTTTTCCCTCATAATGTTCACAGCTCTCACATTTATCTACCACGTTTCTACTTTCTGGTGGTGGTTGACGACGGTTGACGTATTTCAAGTGACCCGGAGATTTTTAACATGAAATAAAACTAATATTATATAAATATTTATTCTGTGTCAGGTTTATGTGCATCAGGTTTGTTTATAGTCAAAGCTGTAGAAATCCGATGCATTTATTTCTAAGTTGTTAAAAAAATATAGATCAAGTTTTTAAATTATGTTAACATCCGATGGTTTGGTTTCCAAAACATATAGAGAGACTTGTGTAGAACGAAAAAGTATCTCTTAGTTTAATAACTGACAGCCACGAGATTCACAGATATTTATTAAAGTTTACACAATATTATCATTGATTACAGGATACACTGATAGCAAATACACGAAATACTCTACCAAAAAGTCCAAGGTAAAAAAATCTCAGGAAAAAAAATCTGAGTAAAAAAGTCTATGGTTAAAAAGTACGAGAAAAGTCCATGATGAAAATGTCCGGTACATATAATTAGGTAGGTAAAAGGAAGAATATTATAAATGCACAATCGAACTTCCAATTAGCATTACAAATTGTAACTAAATGATATACCTGATGAAATTAATAATTAATCTTGTAGGTACCAATATCAGCAAGATATTCTTAAAATATATTGGTTAAATATTGTTCTTCGTACATATTATATACCCGAATTGTTTTAGTTAAGACCGTTTATTAGATAGTATTAATACTTAATTAAGCTGAGAAATTATTATAATATATTATGTGTAATGATACTAAGTACCTAATTTTTTCAAATACTGTATTTTTTTAAATATTATTACATATATAATATATATATATACCGAACTTTTACAACTGGACTTTTTTTCCTAGGACTATTTACTCAGGAATTCTTTGCCGCGATTGCAAATACACTTAGTATAACATGGTGTAAGCGACATAATTATCAGTAAAGAGAATAGAAATACCACAGTGAGTTGTGTAAATGTACATTGCAACATATATAGTGGTGGAGATAGAGTTAGGACCATCCTGATTGAGCGATTTGACCACCAATCAATGTTACTATCAATATTATAGTACGTACTAGGGTCGTTTATAGTTCACCGTTCACCAGTTTAACGATATAAACATAATATATTGTATAAGGTAATATATACAACTAACCATAGATACGACAAATTACTGTCTGAAAATAAATAATATATAAGTACCTATACTAATATATTATAGTAGTCTGTATTATCGTCAGAATAATATATAAAGCATTGCTGATTAAAGTCGACTATGATTTGAATTTATAGCTATTTATAGGCACATATTTCAATCAAACAGAACGACATGAGTAAATGGTAACAATCTAAAATTGTTCATACTTGGTTTCAAGTATCATTGAAAAATGCATTATAGAATTGTAATTAATTAAGTACTTTTAAAATTATCTCAATGATAAAAACTAAACAATTTTAATAAATATATTGTTGTACTTATTAGAGTATATTATGTTCATGTTATTCGGTGAACTTGACACCTGAACATTATTATAATGATTTATAATTAGATTAGGTACATTTTATTCACATTTAAAAAGCCGAATTGGTCAACATTCTGTATTGTTGTATATTGTTGAAATATCTATAAATCAGTTGAATTTTTCACATTATATTGAAGTATCGCGGTATTTGAACTTGATTTTTAGTGCAATATTAATATGTACAACAAGGGAGAACAAGAGTGCTTTAATTTTGTAAAAATAATTATTTACTAATAAAATCATTAATCATTACTTAGGTACTAAGTTTTGTTGATAATTGTATCCTGTTTACGGATATTTATAAATTTCTGCAGGTCGACCATGACCTGTGTTATTTAAAAACAAAAAAAAAATACCTATAAATATTGTCCCAATATTTAACTTTATATAATGTTTCACACTTTTATGTAAAAAAACAATAAAATATATTTCATCGATAAATGATATGAACCGTATTTTATTACGCTGTTTATCATACTATCTTTGTTTTATTATCTTTTACCGTGATTTCGTGAACTTATGCTTAATCATTACTTATTGGAATCCCGGGGGAACTTTGTACCGCAGAGGAGGTCATTTTTCACGCATATAAAGAGAGACCCGTTCAGTCATTGATATTTGAATTCCCTTTTTCCCCATGTCAGTGTCTACCGTTAATATAAAGAACAATTCTTATCCATTACTGTGACGGCCTCGGCTGATTTGTAGTAGCAGTATTACGCGTTTAAAATAGCAGCTCATTTTTCTCGGATAAATTCGTTCAAATTAGATTATTCACATTTTTGATGCTGCGAGACCTTCACGGCTTGACGTTTTGATCACTTACCGACTGCATGCATCAAGTCAAAAATGCTAGATGCATCTAAACTGTTCATTAAAAAAAAATATATAAATCTAAACAGTAGTCAAATAACTTAGTTTTTATGAGTAATACTTCGACAAGAATGCAATGCATATTTGTTTATTAAAAAATAAAATTAATAAACACACAATAGTAGTTCTTGAGCCTATAAGGTTTAGTTTCAGAAATACAATAAATAATGATAATGAATAGAGTAGAGTAGATCAGCGTTTCTTAATCTAGCGGTCGCCAACATATTATTCAGGGTCGGGTATGATTTAAAATTTGAATTATTGCAAGGTTATTAATGTGAAAAATGTATGTAGGAGGTCGCTAAAAAATTTAAATTCACTAAGAGGGTTGCTTCAGCAAAAAGGTTGAGAAACACTGGAGCAGATTACTGTACTGACAGTATATAAATAATTTTATTATGCCGGAAGTAACTTTGACAAAATGCAGTAAGAGTATGTTTCCATCATGAAATTTAAAGCAGAAAGCACTATAGCAAAATCTAAAAAATTACATTTAAGAAAATAATTTTGGTTTATCTCAGAACCTTTAAGGTGACAATTAATTGTTAAGTAAGTTCAAATTAAAGTTTAGATTAAAAGAAAATAGTTTGTAAATATTCTTCACTTGAAAACGATTCGCAAAGAAAAACTTAATTTTGAAACTACGATATTTACAACATTTTACATAAATTTGAGTATAACAACATCACCTATAATAATATTTAAATTTTAATTGAGTAAATGCATGTTTACAAAACATCTATAAACTATTTTTGTTCTGTAAATTAAGTTAATACTTTTGAAGATTCCATGTTGTTGACGGTGAGGTTAGGTACTTTAATTCATTTTAATTTTTTACGATTTTACATAGTAATTGTTCTTATATTATTATGTTATATCAAAAATGTTTCTTGTAGTTATATCCTAAATTATTGTAATAATTGTTAAAACAAGTTTTAATTCATGCAATGTGTTTTGTCAATATAACTGTCTTGCATTTCTCATGTACCTATCTATATTATATTGTTGTGTATAAAAGAGCCAATTAATATTTAATTGGCTTCCACTATTTTAATAAATGCATAATAATCATCAATATTATTTTCCCAATAGCCATTTCTGTCAGGGGTAACTGAATATAATATAAAAAATAATAAATATATAATATATAATATTTACCACATTTCACTTAAGTGTGTATATTATTGTTTAATCTCATCATTCAGTGTTTTATAAATAGTACTCTATATAGTATTTTTATTTCTTTAATTAATCGTGTCAACATGGGTGGGTAAAATGATTTTTACAATTTTTAAAATGTTCTCACATACATGAAAATAATTCTAGAACTAATAGAGGTACAACGGTATAAGCATATTTTATATGACATCCATTCTAGATTAATGTGTATAATTTGTTAAAATAATTTTTTTTTCGATATAGGTACATAATCTCTTGTATTTATTATAATGATAATAGATCAATGTTTTGTGTGTGAGTATATTTATTCACTAAGGTTAGTATTAGAATATTAGATAGATTGTAACGTACACCCTTCAATTTCGTTATACTCGATGTACGGTGATTTCATCATCCTAACTGGTAAATATTTGATAAGTAACATTCTTTGTCGTATTTATCTTACGAAACGATTCAGAAATATATCAATTTTTTACCGTTTTCCTATAGGGTATGAGTCTTTGGACGTTTAGGTAATGTCCTTTTCTAACACCACTTGATATAATAAGAAGAATACTGAGTAACGTAGGATACTGATGTATTTCACCCAAGGAGTACCTACTAGTTACTACCTACAATTTTTTATTATGCACTATAGCAATAAAAGAAAATTGAATTTTTAGTGCTTCAACATTTTTGTGCCTATCCTACCTTTTTTCAGATTACAGTAAAGAAAAAAATTACTAACAATATCGATCAAAAAAACAGAACTCATATAATATCTCTTGTGTAAGTATGACAAAGTTTGCATTTAAATAGGATAATTTATCGTGAAAATAACGGCATGAACTTGTTGTCGTGGATAGACGCCTGCATCCCCTTCCATATTACTTTAGTGCAAAGATTTTTATTACGCTTCTCTTTTTAGCCGAAAGGTTCAAACTTTAGACCAGGGATAAGTCAGTATAGGTTCTCTGAAACGAGGTCATAACGAAAAATGCACTTATTTTTATCTGCACGCCTTTCATCTACGCATCAATTTGAAAAAGTAATATTTAAACCCAAATCGACGAAGGAATTTAATATAATAGCAGTTTTTTATTTTATTTTATATTAATTTATTCAAACGAACATTCACAATGCCTTAAAACAAAATCATCAATGGTCGTTTGAATAACTGAACTGATAAAATACATTATTGAACTAAATTAAATCGTACATAAAAATAATGAATACACCATAGTGACTCAATTGAAATTACGATATTCTATAAAGTAATGAAGCGATGCACCCACTTTTTTATATTAGGTATATTAATTAGTAAGGGACACAAATATTTGTTTTGTCATCACTCATTAGGGCGCATCGACTATTTATTTTCCAATTCAAGCACTATAAATAAATATAAATACAATTCAAATTCATATTTGTATACAATTTATAAAGATAATATTAAATAAATAAAATTGTTATTTTAATAACCTGATAAACAACACTTTTAGTTGAAGGTTATCCTTATTATTTAATATAAATATATACTTTTTTGAATATTTGAATCAATATACGAGTGCTTAACAACTATGATATTATCTACAATCTACTTCATTTTAATCGAACATATTAAATTAATTAAAAACTAATGTACTACTAGACCAAATAAAAACACAATTATACAAGTGGTTAAAAATCCTAGGCTCGTACTTCTGATATTATAATAAATGATAATAGGATACAAAATAAATGATTGCACGATTTGGATTTCTAAAAAATATAAGTAATTCCTATTATATCACATTATACCTGTTGTATCAGCCCATATGTCGTGACTTCCGTTCCCATCGTTATTCTATATCTTCATTATTGTTGGTTGTATAAAAAAATAAATAATGTAAACGTTAAATGGCAGCTTTGTCCTGTAGAAATGTTTTAAAATGTAAGCTAAATAATATTATTTCTAGTATAAGGTATAAACTTGTTATCAATCTTATGTTAACATACATATTACGCTTACAACGAGCTTTTAATTTTTGAATTGTAATTAACAGTGGAATTAAAAAAAAAATACAAATGAACTATCAATAACTTACCAAAATCTTAAATTTCAAAACCAATGATGAATTTCAAAAATAATTTGATACGAAACAAAACTTAACTTTTTAACAAAAATATAACTTCAGATTTCACGGTCGTTTTTCAACTAACATACTACAGTGCACTAATAGGTATTAAATTATTTATATACATGCAAAAAAATTAATATTTCTTTCTTTATTATCTATACACTAAATCACGACTGGACCGATTTAAGCGCGGTGTCCGAGTTTGGATAATATTATAGTGTTTATACTACTTTACAGCTTATTATAATCCTAGATTTGACTAAATGAAATAGTGCACTCAGATACTTAGTATTTTGGGATGGATACAAAATAAATCAATACAAAGCTTTATAAAAATAAGACTTATATGTGTTTTTATTGCCTAGCAACTAACCTGACATATCTCTAATTTAAGTCTACAATTAATGTAATAAGTAATAACTAAAATTTGTTATTTTGATCATCCATTTTGAATTAATAAAATAAATAAATAAATGTCGATGCTTCGATGTTTCTTACATAATACAATACTTAAACTTTCAATATTGTACCTGCCAAACAAACATCGACTAGCCGATCAACACCTCATGCACAAAAGAGAATAATATGGCATAGCAAGCTTCAAAAACAGACGAACAGTGGGAAGCAAGACAGCAAACCACCCAAGTACCCGGTTCTCATCCCGTTCTTCTGAAACAATTGAGTTACGGAAAGTAGGATTAGAAACCACTCGCCAATCACCTATTTCTGCAATTATCATCAACAAAGGACTTGGACAATCACTACAAGTGTGTGGTCTAAATGTTGAAAGTCCATGCTTCTCACATGGACAGCTGGATGTGACCGGCTGTTTATATTAGACGGATAAACAAAAAAATATAGTACTGCCACAACCATTACAATAAACATAATTAAAACAAATCTTTCAATTGTCAGCATTTTTGATATGAAATATCTAATCTCGAGACGGCCTTCTTTTTTCGAAGAAAATTAACAAAAAAACACAAAAAAAAGATCCACAACAAATTAAATATTTTTATAACGAAGTTAATTTAGTTTTCCTTTAAATTCAATTTCGGACAGAAACATATGTAGCAACGTGAGCAGGGTATAGCTAAAAATAACATAAAACAATAATGTAACAAAAAATAATAATTATGTTTATGCAAATACATTTAAATAAATAGATCCTATAATTGATATGAATCTTTCAATATTGTATTTTATAATCTGTAAATATGCATAAAAAAACTTATATGCGACAGTGCAAACGACAGAAGTGAATACTTAAATTAATATTTAACTTTGATTTTAATTAAAATAATTGAATTGAACTTGACCGAATGGTTTTCGACTATCAAATAATGATAATATACAAAAATAGAGAGATAATGATTCAGAAAAGCAGTATTTAAAAAAAAAAAAGTATTTTAACGAAATCTAAATATACGTTTATTTTTCACTGGAATAGGCAACATTAATTTCAATAAAGCGTCTCAATGGTAATCAAAAGTAAATTCGCATTTTGACAAAATATTCTAATTTTTCACAACATGTACGAGGGATAGATAAATGTGCATTTTAATAATCGTACTTAATCGATTAAATATTTGAGTTAAGGATGTGTTAAATGCAAATGGTTAGATGGAAGCATGCATCAATTGTCGAGTTTATGGCCTCAAATAAACAAATTACATCTGAAAACAAAGAAGTATGATAGTTTATTTATAAAATAATTCTTCTATATAGACTCAAAACCTATTCTACCGATTTTGATGAAAATTTGAGAGATTGTTCTTAATGATATCAGAGAAGTTTAGAGAGTAGTTTAAACTACGTTCGAAAATATACCAAGAGCTATAATATCTGAACAGAGATACCTACACCAAAACCGAGTTACCCCGAGATATTTACTTGCGATGTTTGGTTATAGGTACAGCTAGTAATATAATATAATCAGATTAAGGTGAAATAGTATCGCTAGACTCCCATTTTCATAATTTCGTATAGTTTTTTTTTTTATTTCTTATTGTTACCAACAAATGTAGTTATTGTTATTCATTTTACGGATTGTAAATTTTCCATGTATATATTTGCTTAAAAAATGTATGTGTATATCATAGTTATCATACGCGTACATAGTGCATTATTAAACTATTTTTAAACTTCAAAATTTTACCATACCAAACACTTTGTGTTCTTGTTCAATGAGTTCCTCAAAAACTTGAACTATAGGCTATTAATTATTGAATTTCAAAATCAACTTAAATCATAATACTAACCATGAAAAGTTTGTTCCGAACCCTGTATAACATCATTGAGAGTCGATTTACCTTATATATTTATCTACCTAATTCTAATAACCTAATCCTATGGTACAACTATACCGACATTATAGTTGATGATTTGTTAATAAATTCAGTGTTTCAGTACATTTCAGTATTTCACCATAAATCCTCAACCGAACTCATCTTCTAATAAAGTTGAAATACAATTTGACAAATATATAAAATATTCACTATAATCTTCTTGAAGAATAAAGTGGAAATAACCATAGTTTAATTTTCTGAATTCGGCTTAACATTTATTCATCAATTCAAACTAACAACCTCAAATAAAGTTATTCATGTTCAAAATATTCTATCACACTTTTTTAAAAGCTTATTTTAATAATTGCATAGTAATATATTATATAGTAGTATTATATTGCATATAATGTTGTTGTAAATAGTAATATTATTATATAAACTGAAAAAAAAAATGTTTTCTTTCAAATAATGAACTATAACATAAGTAATCAATTTAAATGTTACATAATTCAATTTAT
Source organism: Aulacorthum solani (assembly GCA_008528875.1). Lineage (NCBI taxonomy): Eukaryota > Metazoa > Arthropoda > Insecta > Hemiptera > Aphididae > Aulacorthum > Aulacorthum solani. The sequence goes on from PVMI01083559.1 coordinate 9,335, forward strand.
TGATACCCAATAATTTGTGAACAATATGCATGGGAGTTGATAAATATTCACATGAACAACCTATTCTGTAAGAATTATAGCTATAAAATGTTGACAGATATTACTTACACGCTGAAATATATTATATTTCTAAAAGTACTATACAAAGTCATCCATATAAATTTATTTTCATAAATGCCAACGCCTTTGCAACGGAATGAAATATCGGCATGAGGGGAGTGATTAATTTTTTGAACCTTGACCTTTTTAATAATCATTTTACGTTGTGGCAAAAATATTGTATGTTGTTGTTGCTATTATTTCAAACCTCTCAGTGTGTATTAGAAGGTTTACATAAGAGAAATCAACTTGTTTTTTACATTTATGTAATACTTAAATTGTTATGTATGTTTATTCCATAAATTTAAATTAACGATAAATTATATTTATCTAAAAAATGAACAACTAATGGTTTAATAATAAATAAAATAAAAATGCAATTACGGTATTGATGCTATGAAACTTTAAAGGTAGGTTTAAATTTAACTACAAAATATAAAATAATTGATGACACCAAGACACAAGAAAATAATTAATAATATAACGAAACAGTCTATAACCCTAAACAACTATACACCTATCTCAAATTAATGTCTACGAATTGTAGCTAACGAATAATGGTTATACTACGCATATGTCCAATTTAAGCTGACCTAAATATCTAAATTCCGAGTACAATAATTATTCCTATAGGGCAACGTTTCATAAAAACTCATTGTTTAAATATTTATATAATAATAGATTGTGATGGATAAAACATAATATGTACAATTTGATTTAGGCTCTATCTATAATTATTATGATGTGTAGCCTAAAACATAACAATGTTTAATTAAAGCAAACAGCTAAGTAAATTATAATTACATAAAGTGATTACGTTGTAAAAGTCCTACAAATTACAATCCTACTGAGTACGGGCGTCCTTGAATACCACCCTACCAAGGGCATTGAAATGATTTAGTGTTGAACGTTTCGGGCAGACAGAAGACCGACCGGCCATCGGAAAAACAATATCGTACAAAGTCTATTATGTAGGTACATGTAAAATATTATATAGACAATAAACTTGTAGGCAGGTACAGATAAATGTCGTAAATTTGAATCGTGACCGAAACATAATCCTAACAACAATAATTATTATTATACCAGTGAACTCTTGATATACGAGATAATATTACTATATATGTTATTTTCCGATATGGATTAAAGCATTACGAATTTGGAACACACGAATAATAAATATTATCACATGTACTAATATCTCACATATGCCGAATTATAGTAACGTTTTAATAAGAAGAATAATATAAAAAACCAATCAACATTTGTGATTAGTACCTATCTGAATAACATCTTCCTTTAAAGGAAAAATACATAATTTCGTGTATAGTGATAATTTATAACTTATCATAACTAATTTTCCATACTAATTTTTATTTATATACTGCATACATATAATATACATATTCTAATATTGCGCTATTATACTAGACCCTACACGTGACATAATATGATGTATGAGAAACTTATATTATCGCTGAACTATCCATTAAAAAATTGACTAATCAAAATAAATCATACTATAATTAGCTAGTAGCCAAAAGGACTCATTACTTTTGCAAGCAATCCAAACATTAATGAGATTACATTTCTAAATGATTATAAAAAACAGATTAGTTTGACTAAATTGAGTTATTCTCTTATTTTCCA
>PVMI01083561.1:1387-12510 GCA_008528875.1 Aulacorthum solani
ACACTTTTATTCAATTTAAAGGCAAGAAGTAAGAACATTGTATGTGTTCTCGTATTGGTTTTTTTTACAGTATTTTAATGTTTAAGTGAGAGCTGAGTATTTTTTATTTTAATATTTTACATACTCATCACTTGGTTAAAAATTAAAATTAAGTAAAAATAACCAAAAAGAGCCACAGATAATGTCCCTTGACTCTAACCTTTAAGTTTTATAATAGATCAGTTGATGTTGACTCTAATATATTTTATGCTAACCACATAAAATTGGATCTGCTGGACGAATATTGTAGTACCCATGTTAAGTTAGACGTTCACAACGCATGCTGGCATGACTTTCTCTAAAACCATTGTATAATAATATTATAAAAATATTTATGGTCGACAGTTAAATTGTAAGAACTAAAAATTGTGATTGTTAATAGTTAATAAAATTAATGTATACAGTAAAATTAAGTATGAGTAATGAGAATTAATATTCATAAATGGAAAAACAACCATACAAGTTCTGAACGTTGTCAAAAGAGATGAACAATATTGTTTACCTCTGATGGTCAACCAGTAAATACTAAATACCATATAGAATAAATGTACTGTTAAGTATATGAAAATGGCCAATCTGACAGGATTGATAGGAATAAATAGTAATGCTCATTGCTCAATGCTCATACACACACAAATAACACTGATCAAATTACATTCTAATTTTTAACTTAGGTAATAAAAAGAACTTTAAAAAAACATATTATGATAATATTTAAACATCACAAACACACTCATTAATGCAATAATGCGGTATAAAAATAATTTAAGAATAACTTATATCATATTAACTAATAGTTATATTTATGCTTATAATGGCACCAGTTCTAAAATAAGAGTCTTGTATTTGACTAGGGGCTGGATTCCAAGCGTCTCATAGTTCCAGGCACAGAATAATTTTCCGAAATCAGGAGTTCTAAAATATAAATAAATTAAACAAAAAATATTTGAAACGTATGTCATTTAAAGTGTTTGGATATTTAGTTTATACCATTTGGGTCAGAATTAGGTTGAGATTGTGTATTCTTGGGTGGCAATGGAGGTGGCGTTTTATCCTTATCGATTGAAGGTAACACAAATTCTTCATATGATGCCGAATGTAAAGATTCCGAATAGCCTGAATCACGCAACACTGGTGTGTCTAAATCGGTAAATTCAGAATCCTAAAAAGAAAAATGATATTATCAAATAGTAAAAGAGTAACCATTTTGAACTAAAATTACAATAGAAACATTACTTACACGGCGCAAAGGTAGTCTTCGTGGTAATGGAGGAGCATCACTGGTTCTCCTTTCTGGAGCTAAATATGAATAAATGAATAAACGAATAAATGAATAAATAAATAATTGAACATTTTATAAAATTGTTACCTCTTGGAGGTAATGGTGGTGGAGAACTATCTTCAAGTGTCCATGAATTTCTCACACTGCTATCTATTGAATGCCTTTGCAAATTGGGACTTCCTGGTTTCCAAGAAGTATTTGATTTTGGATCAGCTCTAAATTATTACAGCAATTTATAGTCATTTCATGAATAAATATGTCATAATATTTTGAATTATTTACTTAATCTTATTGTTTGGTAAAGATCCTTCGGATTTAATCCGATTTTCTCGATGTGGAACTACTGGAGCACATGCATCTGGTAGATCAAATGTCTTGCTATATATATCTTCGTATTCATCACGTCGTTCATCAAAGTAAGTTACGGTATTTGTATACTCTTCAGTAGAACGGAAATGGAAATTATTTTCAATTGGAACACATGGTATTGGTGGTAATGGAGTGCTAAAACAAATATTATAAAGTCAGTTTGTTAAATTGTTATTTATTATTTATAATTATAAATGTAATTAGTTATTCATACTTAATTATGCTTTCTGGTGGAGGTGGGGCTCTCAAGTTCTGTTTCAGTTGTACCATGCGCTCCACTAAACGATGATGAAGAGGCTGTACTTCAGGTGGTGCCAATTGACCATGAATTAACAGTCCATTTTCTACAATTTCAATCTAGAAAAATTAACACGTAAAATATAATTTCATACATTTAATCTTTGATGAAATTTTTCATCCTACTTGATGATTTATGGATGAGCTTAAATGTAGAACATGTGAGTAATATTGAGGATTATTTTGAACAAAGTCTTGAGAAAAGAATGCTGACTGGTATTTAGATATGCCACCCATAACATTTGCATCAATTGTTCCTTGAAGTCTCATACTTAATGGATTAATGTTTCTTTTAGGCTCATTTGTGTATTGATTAATTATAAGTTTTAAGTTTTTGTTGACAGAATCTATAGTTTCGCAAGCAAATTTAATTGGTGGCACTTCCTCAGTTGTTGTACTTATAGCTTCAAACCATCTAAGTATTCCAGGCAGGCGTTCACTAGTTATCAATATAGTACGTTCCAGCCAAAGACTTTTGAATTCATTATCTCGATCTACCAGACCTTTATGCATAGGTCTATCCAATTGGAAAGTGCATACATCATTTACTTCATAAAAACGTCCAACTTTTTCAGGAATCATTGCTAAAGGTTTGTCAGAAGAAGGTGGACCAATGTCTGGAAATGGTTTTACATTGCAAATCTGGATATCTGAAATATGAGTTAAAAGTTAGACTTTTATAATTGATTAATAATAAATATAACTTACATTGAGCATCAGACTGTAAAATTGTCTGCGACGGTGGACTATTTTTTGTTAAAAGTTGGGCAGTTGGAAATTCAGTTTGCAATCGTTGGGTGAAAGCTTCCATGCGTTCATACTCTAAACCTCGATAAACAAAAACTTTATTCTGCAAAAAAATAATTTTATAATTAATATGAATATATTTGAGACTATTAAATATTAATGAATAAATTAAAAATGTACCCGAACAAAAAGTGGAAATCCTTGTCCATAAAATCCAACTTTAAAATATTCTGGTTCTGGTCGTAATTGAGTGAGAATATTGTCACAGAATTTGGCTTGTGTTTTCAATACTGCACTTAATCTAGTGTAATCAAATAATCTTTTTTCATAAAAATCTGATAACTCTTTTAATAAAGGTAGTCCTTTCTCCCAACACTGTAACAATAATTAAATTAAATAAAATAGTTGAACTTTTGAGGATTCTATACAACTTACTTTTCCTTTATCAAAGTATTGTATGATTTCATGATACAGCTGTTCTTTTCTTTGCCATTGACAAATTGAAGTTGCTGGATCACCTTGTAATACAGGCCCATCAGTCCAAGTCAGTTGATCAGCATAAAGTTTAAGTGTAAATCCAGCCTCAGTGAAATTATCAGCAGAAACGTGCAAATCATGAAGTTTGTAAATATATCTTAGGTACATTTCTTTTCTGTCAAATTCATTTTTGTAGAAATTCAACAAGTTTACTGTACATGACATACGCTTGTCACGATTATCATCACCACGCATTACACTCCTATAATCTAATAGACGTTCTAATAAACGTGTAACAGAATGAATGAACACTGAACCCGTTTCTTGCCAACTACCATCTTGTTCTTCTTGATGTACTCTTTCTAATAGTCTATAAAATAATACAATAAAATAAAATGCAGTTAATTTTTTTTTTTTTATTAAGTTTCATTGGACTTACACTATACTTAAATTTTCCCTATATGCAGCATGTACAAAACAAACATTAATCTTTATCGATTAATTGACTTTGACTAAATTTTTAAAACCACAAAAACTTACATAGTATTGAAAAGTTGTCTGTACTCATCGTCACCTTTGTTTTCACTAATCAAATAATCCAATTTGTCAATAAGTTCTGATTCGACTTCTTTGAAATTTCCTCGAGCTCGTTGTTCACATTCCATCATATCAAAAAATATGTGAAGTGTAGCCTTGCGCAATTCAGCTTCTGGCACTAAAGTCACTTTTAGAAATGGTCCCACCATCGATGGTATAAAATTTATCTTGTGGTCGCCTATTAAAATATAATTGAGTTTATTGGAGTTTTTTTTAAGATCAAAAATATATTTTACCAAGTTTAGACCAAACAGACAGTATTTGATATCCCATCAGTACTCTCATATCACCATATTTCTCAATAATCTTTGTTCGCTTTACAATAGTGAATGTTTCCAACTGAAGAGCTGGTTGAGTGAGAAATGCTACAGCTAATTTAAAATAAGTGGACCACACTTGGTAATCAAAATGGGGCCACGTCTCCAAAAAGCAAAATACTAGTGGCTTGGCCAATTGTTGTAAAGCTGCTAGAATCACATTGTTAGTAGTCATTTTTATAACCATCCAATCAGTTGGAAAAACATCATGTTTGATTAAATGTCTAAACAATAAAAATGCTCTTAATAGAAAATCTTTTAACGGTTTACGATCGCCCAATTCTTCCCAAAGTCGTTTGTAATGATAATCGTCAAGCAGTTGTAATAGAGAAACTAAGCATGCAACCATGTTGGCCTGAAAAATAGTATTTTACAATATTTAAATTAAACAACACTATAATAATAGTATTTAATATTAATTCATAATGAAAAATAAAAGCAACTTACCAATACAGAGACCATTCTATCAATTACAATAAGACATGTTTCAATCAACATATCTAATGTACTAAGACTCAATATTTCTAAGTCACGGCGAAAACATATGTTGACCTTGCTACTGTCGTTTGATCGATTTAAATGGAATAGAAATGTTAAAATTTCTCCCAGGATATCTGTACAAAGTTGAATTTCTTCTCTGGCACTAATATGGTGTCTTAGATGTTTACATATTGTTATCAGCAATAAATTTCTTGCCTCTATAATGTAACACATAAAACAAAAATACAATATAATATGCTAAAAGCCAATCGATTCAAACATCTTAAATAAACAAACGAATTTTTTTTACAAGCGTAAAACACAAAATAAAAATGTACATCTGGTGACTTTTAATTTAATTTATATTTTATAATATATTACCATCATCTTTGAACACCTTTCCAGCTACCAAATCTTTAATAGCACCTAATTTAGCTTGGGTCAATGGCGTAGGTAGATCACGAGATGGCAAGCAATCTAACATAGATACTCCAAGTTTAGCTACCTCGATGACTGGTAATACTTGAACTAATTGATCAAACACAGCACTTGCACTTTGCAATAATGCAATCTATAAAGAAGAACAATAGTTTTAAACAACATAATATTATTATACATTAATTTAAATAATTATAAATAGTAAAAATAGTTTTTTTTTTACCTGAGTAGGTAAAATCATTTCAAAAGATGAACATAACATTTTGTCCAATGAAGCAAACACACGATGTACGTCATAACGGAAACTATCTTCAAACTGGCCACCAGTGGCACGAGAAAATAATAGACGAGACTGAATAACAAATTTGAAAATATATTCTAGTGAACGGAAACATTTTTGTATCGGCTCTTGGCGATCTGTTGACATGACCAGCTCAGCACAATGTTGGACACTGCTTAATAACCCTCTAAACAAAAAAAAGGCAAAAAAATGTTTTAAATATTTATAATTGTATAAAATATAAATTTTGTTTTTCAATTTAATCAATTAAACAATTTTTATCACAAAACGATATTCATCACAGGCATATTATATTATGTCAGTGGTATTAATATGGTATTTATTGTACTAAGACGATTACTTGTATACTAAAGCTGCAGCAAAGTGTTCTTTGATGTAAGCGTTCATTACTGGTTTAAAATGTTCAAATTTGCTGTCGTAGAGCAAACTAAAAATGCTGACTAGAACGTGAAATACAAGTCCAGAGTGGATGGTTGAATTGCCATCGTCAGTGGAAAACATCGAGAAGAGTGCGTCCAATATGTCCTGTAAGAACTTTACGAGTTCTTCTCCGTCCAGACGTAAGGCTCGCGTCAGAGCTTCTTGAATCCGGTGAGGGTGTTCTTTCCATTGCAACAATGACAACAAATCCACTGGAAACACAAACATTGCAGTACTTACCGTTTATTTACGAAACAAAACGAAAACCGATGAAATATCACGACGTCGTCTAATCGGATTTATTCGAACAAAATGTTAAAACGTTTCGACTAAAGCCTGACCAGCCTCTATATTTGTGTGTGTGCAACATGGACTTGAAACGCGCAGTTTCGAATTCTCCTGATGCGGTTTTAACCGGACGAAACAATTGACTGCTGTCACCTATATAGGACGGGTGTTATATAATAATTCAGATGGTTATAGGTACCATTTTGAGTCAATTTTGTCGAACACAACATCGTGCGAATCGTCATTATCTCTTTATGGCTGCACGAGAACACAGAACCAGGTTCCGGCGAACTGGTCCAAGTAGACGATTCGTGTACGCTGGCGGCCAGACCCAAGTAATCGACCGGGTGAGGTTTCGTGCGCTCGTCGCAGCGGTAGACGAACAGTTCGTGTACGCCGTCTTGAAGGGTAGCCTCTTCGGGTTCCATCAGCCGCGCGAACGATATGCCGAACAGTTTCTTGTTGTCCGCTTTGTCACGAGCTGAAAAGGTAAGTGCCAAACAATTTAAGTGATTGGTTGATCCCTGTGTATAGCATTCCGTATACAGTTCAGAAATATATATAATTTATAGCCCATAGGCATGCGATGGGTAAAACACTTACTACGGATAAAGTTTGTAAACATTGAATCCATAATTTAAAACCCACAAACTTCAATAAGTATACGATTATTGAATTTTTTAATTCATTTTTTGTATCATGGACCAGCACAGTATAATAATAAATAATAATCAAAAATATTAATAAGAGTAAAGCTAATCAAAATTAATCAAGGACAATGATTACACTTTTAAATATGGAGTACTTATGATTAATAATAAATTAACATTCCTTTTTTTTTCAAAGTAAAATGTTATTTATTTTAACATCATCTTAATCTTCAGCCCATTGACTGTAAAATTACTAATAGTAATAATATTTACGTTAATAAATTTATTAAAATGGATCAGTTTTAAATTATAGGCGTATAATGCTTAAAAACTTTAATCGATCAATTTGTAGGTAGTTATTATTCAATTGAAAAATAATATATACCTAATTAACTATAATAAATAATATAAAAAATTATATAGTGAAGTTCGTACAATAAATTAAGAGATACGTCGTACGTTATCAATAAATCAATCATTTAGTAGGTACCTACTTACTACATACTTGTTATATACCTTGTATATTGAACTAAAAATAAAATAAAATACTATACGATTGTAGCCCTATAGACACTAAGAAATATCTATTAAAATTGTACATATATTTTTTAAATTATATTATTTTAAGTGTTTACTATCATTTTTAAACTTTAATGTACATTATATTTTATCAGATATTTCCTGCTAGTACAATAGGCCCAAAATGTTTTTATATTATATTTTTTTTTATTTCAATACAAATTACAAAATATAACAATATTAGGTACATATAGTACATTAGTATCTATTAAAATACTAAATTACTGATTTATTGATCACGTATTTCTTAATTGTATGATCGGTTTTCGCTTGGAGAGGTGATATTTTTCTTACGGCCGGTCGCCAGATTGATGTGCGATGACAGACTAGTTAGTTGTCCCTTGTAGTAACCATCATGACATGGTTGTATGCTTAAATTATCTTTAAACGTTTAAAAAACGTGCCACTTGGCGATATCTTACTAGAACAGTGCCGGTACTCGAAACGTATATGAGCGATGTTGTACTTCTCGATGGGCACGGCCAGCCGAATGGTCTCCATCCAGCAAGGGGCGTTGTGGTGGTAGATGATCATCGAACGGTATTCGGCGGACGAGTCGGTTCCCGACGCGCCCCATATGCAGTCCGGGACCACGTTGCCCTCGTAGTCGAGAACGACGATGGACACCTCAATGTTCTTGCCGGTCGACTTGCCGCCCTTCTCGAATTCACCCCTCTCCAGGGTCAGGTACAGGTCGTTCCTCACGTGCCCCGGCATTATAACGTCCGGAAAACCCATCTTCTTCGTGGTCGACACGTTTTTGAACGCCAGCGGGTTCTCCTCGCGCACCTGCCGCAGGTCGCCGTCAAGTATCCGCAGCGATATGACGATACCGTAGTTGGGGTGGCTGGACAGCGGGCTGTACTTGCTGTTCTGTTTCCGGATCAGCGTGTCGTGCAGCTGACAGAAGTCCTTCTCGTCCGCCTGAAACACGCGGAACGTGAACTCCCGCTCGTCACCGCCGCTGCTGTTCGAGGTCAGCATTTCGCCGATGTTCAGGACGGCAACTCCCAGCGGACGTTTGAAGTAGGACACCGGAGTCTGTGCAGACGATGACGATGACGACGACGACAGGGACACTTTTTTGGACGACTCAGAGTACACCATTTTTCCGATGCGCATCACGTGAGCAACGATGTAAAGGTCACGCGACAAGTCTTGCAACCCGAGTTCCTATTGTACGAACGAAATATTATATAGTCGGATGCATACACATATATATTATATTATTACAACAGTCGATTGATAATTTATTGATTGCGAGACGTTCAAAACTTACGGTAAAAATCGTACAATTATTGTGTAATTTTTCTATATAATTAGAAAAGCCTTCTTTAGAAATTTTCACTAAAAATCGTTCACTGGAAATGTTCAAAAATATGAGATTAATAAAAAGCGATTGTGAAACAATATAAGAGTAGGTATGTATAAGAATATAATATTATTATGTTCATAATAAATATAAAACACTTGCCTGATAAATTTAAAGTTTTTGGCATCGTAGAGTGAAAAATATACTTCTGTTTCTTCCCCGATATGGTAACCGAAGTCTCGCATACACATAAACATATGACGTGTTTGGATTTTAGACGTATCCTTAGGTCTTCTTAATGTCCCTCGTGCCTAAAATTGTGAGAAAATCGTTTTTAATACATTGTATTATAATTCTATAAAAATAGGATAAAATATATTTTAGTATACTAACAGATACACCTTGAATGTTTTCCGAACTTTGAACATGCTAAAAATCATAAAAATAAAAGTTATATGTCTACAAATAATTAAATAATATAGGTGATTTATGCATGATTTAATATACATACGACTTTGTAAAGCTCTACGGCACTCATTGTAGCCGGATCAACCATCTCAGCACCACACCTAGGAACTAAATCCAGTCCCAGTTTTCTAAAAACAAAAAACAGAGTATTTAAAATTTTTATTTCAAAACTATATATTTTTATTATTATAAGGTCTGGAGCAAAGGAATTGTTTTTATATGAGTAGGGGCCTGCACATTCCACACTATGATATTTGTGAATGTTAAATCGTTTTATTTTTTTCAATGTATAGGTAATAAAATAATTGACAATTGAGAGTAGCCTACAAGATACGATAATAATAATCAATTATTTGGTGTATTATTGTATCTACTATAATTTGGTTAAGTTTTATAATACCGCAACAGTTATAATATTAAGTTACCTATTTTAGTTTTTAAACTAATTTAATTTGGAATATTTTTTTCTCAAAATAGGTTTAAATAGAATATTATATATATTTAATAAAGTAAAATTAATTTTTAATTTAACTTAAATCGAGAATCATACATACTAAATAAAAAAGTATGAGATTTGGAATTCAGCGACCATTTAGTTACTCATAATTTTGAAACTCGCCTACCCCACGTCGTCATATTTTTACATACCACAGTATTTTAATTTTAATCCATACATATTTTACCATTTGCTATATGGCCTATGATAGTTGATTCAATTCTTCACTTAACACTGTACACAAGATACCTATACAGAGTACTAGAGTAGGTATTAGGTAATAAGATATATTGTAACTTAATCGTCAATATATTATATTAGATTATTATTACCTATCACATATTATATATTCCGTATAGCATCGCCATCCACTCATGTTGACAATCTATGTGTATACTAAATAGTAAATGTGAAATTACATTAATTATTAAGATTACGCAAATAATTGTTATTTTTTCTCATCCTACAATATTTCTTCTATAATCGGTGAATGATTATAGTTAACAGCTTAATTAAATACTAGATTCTAGTTATTGGATAAACACGAAGAAAATAAACGGTTTAAGATTAACTAGTTGAAAATAAAAATTTGTCACTAATCGTGTAATATTTTCAATATATATTGTATTAATTCATAGATGCTATAGAAAATATGTTAATCATGGTTATTATTTATGCATTTTTAAGGTAAAAAGTACTAAAAACCGAAAAAATTCGTGTCTTGCACTCTTGCGTAAAAATATGTAGAGTATATGGTAGTATACCTAAATTTTGTAATTTCAAAAAATTATTTAAATCATCTAAAATATATCCAATTTTATCAACGTTCGAAATTGAAATTAGAAAATTTTAAATGTCTATAAAAAACAAAAAGAGACAATATTTGGTGAAAAATTTAAGTCTCTACAGTTATTCATTTATGAGTCATTAAGAACAAAAAGTATAAAAACAAAATCGATTTTATTTGTTTTGTTAATTATTTTGAAAAATATTGGGAATTTTTACTTTTTATTGTCTCCATTCCACAAATATTAAATTACCAACTAGATCTAATTTTCTATACGTTTATAGGTATGGCTCTATACTTTTTAAAATTGCAAATAATATAATATGTAAACGACTCTATGTATCCTTAGTATAACAACATTTTTGTTATATCATATAATTCATCTAAATATATTCGTAGAACCTAGTTTACTAATTGATCTAGTATTTGTCACTGGCATAATCGTAGGCATTGTAATTATTTCTTTGAGGATTGATAATCATAGGAAGTGTGGGGGCAACGCTTTAAAGTTTAAGAAAAAATTAAGTTTAATTTTAGTTTTTTTCTACGGGGATTTTCCTGGTAGGCCCGCATCAATATTATACTCAGAGGCCTCAACCCAAAAATTAAAAAAAAAATTGTATAAAATTAATTTTTATAATACCAGCTGGCGATTGTACGGTATTAATGAGTATTTGTAATATTTGTACACTTCTTAAAGGACTCTGTATAATACGGTTTGATAGCCAGGGACCGGATTTATATGCAAATGCATAATATATGTATTGGAATGAGCTTTT
>PVMI01083569.1:4840-15436 GCA_008528875.1 Aulacorthum solani
GAATGCGCAATACTCACACTGACATTGCCTTGTGGTTCACATTTCACAGAAATCAACCTAAAGTATAATTTAAAATGATTAATTTCATAAAATAATATAATTATATGTACAAATTTTGTCACTTAATATTACCTATCTCCTATTGGTGAAGCTAAGAGACATGAGCTAGCATTTCCCATAGGCTCAACTGGACCTAAACCAAGGTGAGAAGAACTAGCTAAGAATTGCCATCCTTGTGTTTTAGCTACAGACTGAACGCCCATTATTTGATGCTGATAAATCTATTACAGTTATTATGTTATATACACAACAAATATTATATACATTTTTGATGAATATTTTAAATTAATTAAGATCTATATTTACTTGACAAAAAATGAGATCTCTTAATTCTTGTGGTTCATATGATAAATACATTACACGACCATCTCGGCAAATACATTTTAATGATTTTTTCATTACGTGCACAACTAAAGAAGTTCGACAAATGCAGTCAAATCCGTGGGAAACAATAGTAACTTTGACACAAGCTTGTGTTGGAGAGTTCAATGAATTCCAATGTGAAATTATAATTGGATCTTTAACCTATGAGTAGTATACAGGTTATATATATTTTTAATAAATATAATAAAATAGAATTACTTCTTTAGCTAGTGTATCAATAACATATTCTGTACGTAATCTCATAAAAAAGTGTTGAGCTTGCTCTATAATTTGTTCTAATAAAGTTTGGCTGAAATTTGAATTTAAAAAATAATAATAATTTAACTCTTAAATTATTTGTATAGATATTTTTTTTACCTTTTAGACATTTCTAACAATTCAAAACGATCAGCAGCATTAGGTCCAGCAACTGCACGACGTTTACTTGGACCTAATGGCCCAGAAGAAGGATGTGGGAATGGTTGATGGGTATTTCTGTGGTGCACTTCCCTTAAAAGTTGATGCAGAGAGTGTTCTAGTACATGATCATGATCAGTTTTAGATGGTAATATAGTATTAGGGTTACCATTTGTTGAACTATGACATAATCCGATTATTAACTGGATACCAGGAAATACCTAAATAAGAATTAGATAATATAATATAAAATTATAGTTCTAAGACATAGTTTTTTTATAAATGTATAACTTTTTTTTATTCACATACTGTAGCTGAAATTTGATTTCCAACAACCATATGTGGTATAGTTGCTTGCAATTGAACAGCTTCTTTGGCAAGCTGATTGAACAATTCTTTACAAAACAATACATTTTGAGCAGCCTCTAATTTTTGTTGCCAATGCATGTCTGGATTAGGAGTAGCTGGAGCTGAACCCAGTAGATTAAATGAAGTGTTAAAAATATTTTCTTGATCTAAAGCATCAAATTTTAAATTATAATAAGTTCTTTAGTAAATTCATGAATCATATTAATACAATATATAAAAAGACTTAAAAACCAATTTTGGATTTAGTTAAAATAATTAATAATAAATATAAAATACAAAATGAATATATTAATACCTAAAAAATATAATCCTGATTGTAACATCTTATATCATCTTATTATTTTTCTGCTAAACTTAAGTATTTTATGATTGTAAGGAGGGAAGGAGGAGTCAGGCTGGTAATTTTATCTATTCTTATAAATTAATAAATAGTAATGAAACCACTCTATAATAGATCTTAGTTTAAAGCATAATGAATGTTTAATTACTGATAAAATAAAAAACATAGATGCATTTAATTACCTTTTTGGCATAATACCATTATGTAAGATACTCCTTGTAGTTCAGTAGGTACAGTCACTCTAAGAGCTGATGGTGATTTAGTGATTGAAACATTCTGACTAGGAGAGGATGATGGGCTACTAGAAGAAATACCAGTATTTGATTGAACATCATCTTCTGCTTTTGTTACTTCAAACATACCACTTTGTCCAAATTTTGAACCAGCTGCAGATACAAATATTTAATTAATTTTTAACAGCACACAATATTTTTTATAATTATGCTCTAAAATATAAAGAAAATTGTTATCAAATATTATAATTATTATTTTTAAACATTTCAATAGCTTATATTTATGTAATTTATATTTTATTTTTTAAATAATTTAAAATTAGTTTTAAATAAAATATTAATTCCTTTCAATAATATAAGCAAGGCAGAGCAAACACTATTGAATATGCAAAATTATAAATATGCAATGTACATAAACTAATCTACAACTATGTATTTTTTAAATAATTATTTAGATATATTCAGCTCAAACTGTGAGAGACATGGGGGATAGAATACCTTGACTAATTTTTCAGACATTTTAGTGTAACTTTACTAATATTTTAAGCAAAACAAACATGATGGTGGTACAGTAAATCATTTTTTATTATAATGCATTAGATATCAGATATCATAATAAATAAATTTTTATTTGAACATCTAAAGATTTATTCACAATTTCATATTTTGTAATTAATAATAAATTAGTTTTTGAATGAAAATATATTACCTAGTACCTTATGGCATTTTTATTTTAAGAAGATTCGGATTTTATTTTAAACTGGGGACCCCAAAGTTCAAGGTCTGGCACTGTGTGAATTTTAACCTATAAATATGATAATAGGTTCATTCAACAAGCAATGACTATACAATAGTGACACAATATTTTTATTATATTGTTATATCATAATGTTTACTATTTTCGAAGTAAAAAAATCCCATATAGAATTAAATTATCTTTATTTTGCCTTCATAGTATTTACTACTTTTATTATACTTATACAAATAATTACCTAAATTTTAGTCATTACCCTGTACACTACATTTAATTATTTTTCTATTTTGATAATATTAATCAACAAATTTATGTCTGACAATTATTAATTTGCCCTGGAACACACAAGCCTTAATGGTCAATAGCACCTACCATTTACATTTTTTACTTTTATAACAATTATAAGGATTTAATTTAAATTAAATTACCTGTTTTATAACTTAGGTCACCAATAATGGCTGTAGAAACTTTTTTTAATCTCCAATTTTGTCGTAATCTTAATAACTCAATATGAAAATCAGGAGTTGTTCTGTTTCTTATGAATTCGTTCTGACTACTCCTTAATCGGTCTACAGCTGACATTATTATATTTGATGCACTAGCTAATGCCTAATTTCAAAATAATAAAATAACATTAATAATATAATTATAAGCTATGATTACTACTAGTAGCTTTCATTGAATATAGGTACCTAAAAATGTTATGTACAATTAAGAGGTTTGCTTAAATAATAAAAAGTCAAAAACATGAAAACCTCTAAGCTGTGTATTTTTTCTAGTTTAAAATCCAAGTAATCTTTCGTAGTCAATGATTAAACCGTACCAAACTTAAAATACAATTACATTATTAAATTCTATAATCAACATTTATAATGTTGATTAAAAACAGCCTCTATTTTGCTTGAGCCCCAAGAACTTCAGTGAGAATAAGTAGTTTTTTCTTTGAAAACATTCTGATAACGATCATCATTTTACTGTTTAGTGAAACAAAACTTTTTAACTTACAGTGGTTCTAATAAGTGTTTTATTATTTAAAATAGAAGCAGATATTGATACTATAGATGATTAGTGTATAGTAGACCGCATACGACAAGAATATTATTATTATATTTAGAAAATTTTAATTTAAATTATGAAGTTATTTAGTGGTGGATAGCTTAATACCAAAAAAAATATATAAAAATAATTTAGAATAATAGATTTCTGTATACTATTGTAGGTAAATAAATTATGTATACATAAATTTTGACATAAATTTAAGGCTTATATGGAAAATACAACAATTTGGTTGGTTTACAATAAAAAATTGTGTTTATCTTAGATAAGTATAATAAATTAAAAATTTTAGGTTTTCAAACCTTTTTGCGGAGATAAATTTGAGCCATTGGTTTGGTTTCGATTAAATCTGTAGGGATTGGATCAAGTATCATATAACGTTTTTCTTTTGTAACAGCTAGCACATCTGATATAACACAAATCTCTGTAGCTGCTCTCCTTTAATAACAATATGGAAAAATTAATAAACTAAATTGTATGATATATAATCTTGATATGTTATATTATTACTTTAGTTTTGCAACTACTGAATCAATCCACCCAGATACAGGGACATTAGGAGATGGCTCTTTGGATTCTTCTTCACTTTTAATCTCCACTTCTTGTTGTTTAGTGTCCTCGTCAACCTTGCTAAAGTCAATTCTCTGGGCAAGCTTTGACAAATTATCAGACATAGACAATGCCCTTAAAAATTACCCAACAAAACAAATTAAATTAGTTTTGAACAGGTTTTCAATGTAATTCATCTGAAAATGAACATGCTTACGGTTGATAGATTTCTTGTCCATCGTATGATATTTCCTGGATTATATTTTCGGCTTGAGTTTCAATACTTATATTCACACTGGTAGAATACGCCATGATATATAATTAACAGGTATCAATCTAGATTATTAAATAGCTAAATTTCTAATTAAACTTTAAATAAATTATAAAAGTTTCAAATGTCATTTCAGTTAAGATAAAAATTAACGTTTCTGGTTTCATTCATTCTAGAAGAACAACAAGTAACAACAACTGTACTAGTTTACCATCGTACAGAGATTGACTAGTTTGAGTCTAGCTCACTTCCTTAACTAAGGGTTTGAGTATCAAAATGATAATTAATGAGTGGATCGTGAACTTAACTTAGGTCTCAGGGCAAATCAGTAAAATTCACGACCGTGAATAACGGAGCACGAAGCAACTAAACTGTAGCGTAAAATGCGGGTCGATAGCTTTTGTTCCACAAAACATTTGTTCCAAAAAATATTTGTTCCAATGTTCTGTGCCATGATTAAAGATAGTACCACAGAATAGGTGATTATATATAAATTTCACATAGTCTGTGGTATCAGTAAACGGTCGACAAACCGTTTGCTTTCATTCACTGTCTTATGTAAAACTGCGAAAACACACGTTATCTTAAGATATACTCGTGTCATTATAATGCTTAAATTGATTACGGCATTACGGTTTGCTACTCTATAATTTAAATCACAGATATAATAGTAATAATAAAATATATTTTATATATCTGTGATTTAAATACGAATTATAAATTATAATACACTTGACAGTTTATCACAATCACACACTTTACAACAAAGTACGACCCAGTGGCCAGTATCCACAGAATACTGTGAATCCTGCGGATTGTGGAACACGCTCTATAAAAAAAAAAAAAATATAATAGCCAATGCCCACCCTGACCCTAGGTTACAGGTAAGCAATTATAGTAGCTTAATAATTTCGATTACAGATCTTTGAACACAATTATTTTGTATCGAATATCGATTTAGTCTATTGACAATCGGTTGAGATGAAATGGATGCCATCAAAGAAGATGTTGCAACGACTATGAGAAATGAAATTAAGATACGTAAGAAAAAAAAAACAGTCAAAGGTAAATTTTTTTAATATCAAAATTATTACAAATTGTTTCAAGCTAGGTATAATTGGCATTAATCGACATTTCATATTGTTAAATAAAATATGTTCTTCGTCCTATAATAAGCTTAAGCCGTACATTGAGTGTCAATGTAGACCAACCAGCTATTGGTGATCGCTATGAGACTTATTTACCTCGAGGGCAAAACTTAACAATCTGTTATGTTAAGCACTAGAAATAAAATAATTTTTTTGTAAAATATCTAACTGATTATAAATTTTAATAATTCTTAATAAATGGATTCTTAATTTTAGATACTAATACCAATACAACTACCATTACTTCCAAGACTTTAGATGTTAATCATACATTAGAGTAAGTATAAAAATAGATTTAACCTGTATTCACTAATGTGGGGTAAAAGTGTATAGTATTTTAAAAAATACCATTATGTTTTGCAGTAACATTACTTAAACAATGTTTTACAACAGGTTTATTATACTAGGGTAAATTTTTAGCCTGTACGAGTAATCACAACTTAATAATTTAAATTCTTTAACTACTATATTGTTTTTTTTCTGCAAAATGTATGTGGGTATTGTTTTTATATTCATTTCTTAATAAACAAACCTCTGTAAAATAATATATTCATTAAAATGTGTAAAACTTTGTAGGGATGTCTCTAATTCCTATAATAATTTATAACTTATAAGTAGTGGCGGCTCATGAGTTTTGAATGAAATCCAAGAAAAATATAACCAATATTATAAATTGTATTAAATAATTATTTTCAAATTTTAGTTATTTACCGTAATATTATCGGAATAAAATAAACAAATGAGAGTAAAAATTAATTATAATGCCGATTCCAATGCACAACGGAGCGGCAGCGTTGAAAATAATTATCTGAAAACAAGTTAATTGGTTATGTGCACAGAACAAATGTGCACATCAATTCCATTATAACGCAGGTTGGGTGTTGTGACTTGTTTTAATTTTTACACTGTACAAATGTGCACAGCGATTGTGTGCACTACTGCACCACTATAATACACACCGATACCGTTCCGTCGTGGACAACCGTCCGTCTGTTTGGCCTTCGAAAAAACCTAATCCAAGTATTATATTATTCTGTATTTATATTTTTATATTTTGAAAAATAATCTTAACACTACAGGTACTTAGTTGTATTATTATGATTTCTGTTTTCAATTTTTCTTGAGTTTGGGTAGGTAGTACACGCTCACTTGTGCACATATACACGAGCCGCCACTGCTTACAAGTCCAACGTCTTAAAGTAATATGATAAAAACTGTTACTTTATAAAATATAAGGCATTATTAATTTATACAGAAAATTAATTTTATAATCATAATTTCCTAATCATGTATAATATAATTATAACGTTTTTTATAAGATACAATAATAATTTTACTTTTTATAAAACTAATTAATTGTATCATATGGCATGTATATTTAAACTTATAATGCAGCAATCAATCACAAAAACTCTGAATTTGTAACTTATACTTAATTATATACTATGTACATTTGTATAATTTCAGAATTTATATTGTATTATGATATTATTATTTACTGAATATTAGTCTGGTATATAATATAGGTATTTCTGCACTTTTTGAGCCCAAGACCATTCTAAACGTCCAGCTCAGTCCTACCCAATCCACTTTACTTCAGTATTATATATATGCAAAATATATTACCCTGTCCAATCTAATTAATGATATGACAACAGCCTCTACCGTGTATACCTAATAAACATCTAATGATATTGTTGTACCTATTTATTATTGAATTTTTTTATTTTAGGGAATATATTAAGGTTCACTAATGCCCTTCATTATAGTGAATATTGAATGTCTTATGTTTCTGTTTTATAGATTAAAGAAAATGTTAAAAGAAACGAAAAAAAAGAAAAAATCAAATGGGGTTTGTGCTTCTATTATTTCAAATAATACATTATATTTCAATATTAAATACGTTATATTTTTTTTGTTAACATATTAAAATGAGAGCTTTCAAATATGAATAATTGGAATATAGAGTTTTTAAATTTTATATTTTTTAGGTGCTTAAAGAAAAAAAAATGGAACAGGAAGAAATAACAGGAAAAACACAACCGGTCACTGACAATACTAAATCCAATAAACAGCAAAAAAATGTACAGTCTAAATTTGAATGTTCTGTTTGCTCTAAAATATTTATGTTTCATTCTTTATTATTGAGGCACAATAGACAACATACATACGAAAAACCATTTGAATGCATAATTTGTGCCAGCTCATTTACGCAACAAACATCTTTGGATCAACACTTAAAATTACATACTGGTGAGAAACCTTTTGAATGCAAAGTTTGTGGCCAAACGTTTTCAAAAAAATCAAACTTAATTACACATGAAAAAACGCATACTAATGAAAAACTTCTAGCTTGTAATTTTTGTAACAAATTGTTTAAACATTCATTTACATTGGTTAATCACCAAAGGACCCATACTGGTGAAAAACCATTTCAATGTAATGTGTGTTTGAAATCATTTGCAAAAAAATATGGATTGGATGTACACTATCGAATCCATACTGGTGAAAGACCATACTTATGTGGAATTTGTAAGCAATCGTACCTTACCAATAGCGATCTTAAGAGACATACGCAAAGAATCCACAAAACATGATTTTAAAATTGTAACAGTTAAAAGTCATTGTGTACTCATTTTGTTTGTTTGTACATTATTATATTTAAGGACTATAATGTAATGGAATTTAGTTCTTCATAATTTTCAAAAGAATTATATTTTATAACATAATATGTTAAGTACTGAGTGTAATATTATATTAAAAACAACTGAAACTATAGTACTTAATATTAATAAATAAATATACACATGTTTGTTAAGAGTTGTGTTTCAACAAATTTAGCTGTATGAGTTTGATTAGCTATGTTTATATTATATAACTATATAAATAAGTATTAATTTATACCTTAAGTGTACTGTTAGTTTTCTGTCTCTTTAGCCCACGCTCAATATAGACGAAACACATTTACACAGAATCATTTTTTTTTATGTTGTAAAATAACCAGCCTTGGAGTAAAATCACCTATTACAAAATTGATGAAGAATAATATTTTTAAGAGAATGACTTATAGATTTGTTTTAATATTACCTCAAAACAATTTAAACATAATTTCAATTTTTAATTTTAGATTCTGAGCGGAGCGAGAATGTATTGATTTTACAATGATGTGTGTTTTTTTAATTTATTTTTCGTGTCTGTCATCACCTTTTAGGACAGTAATAATGCTTCGATTATCAACTTCAGTAGTTTTTCAGGTTGGAAAGTGAATCTAGTTGATACTTTGGGGGGTCAAAAGTAAAAATTTCCCAGTAGTTTTCAAAAGCGCCGTGAAAATCAAATGAAGAATTAAGTGAAAAACGGGAATTTTTACGCAAAATCGATTTTGGAAGTTCAAATGTTTACAACATTGGAAATTCACTCGTTTTCACATGTAGCGATTTTCTTATTTTGCTGTAACTCAAAAACTAATAACTGTAGATACATGCAATTTATATTGTTTGTTTTATCAATTCTTGAACTGGATAACATTTTCAAAATATTTTGAGCTATTTACTGACATATTCTTTTTACAGTTTTTTAGTTTTTTTTTCTATGAATGTCAATACAATTTTATTCGTTGAGTCAAAAACTTGAAAATTTAATACAAAACTCCTAATATATTGTTACAACGACAGTTAAAAAATATTAAAATTATATATGGACAATTTTTTTTAATAAGCATTTAAAGTTCAATTTTCGACAACATTCATCAAACTCTCGAAAATTATCAACCATAGTAATTAAAAAATTATAAAATATTCAGTTTTTATAACTAAGGTTTGAAAATTTAAAACAAAGATTCTAATAAATAGTCCATACGGTAGCCAATAAACGTATAAAATACATATACACAGTTATTTTTTACAGACATTTTAAATTCAAATTTGAACGAAATTACAAATTAAAATCAATATTAACGATTTTGGTAATTTTGTTGTAATTTAAAAATATTATTCGTGGATATATTAATATGAAACTGAAAAATCAAAAATCAAAATATGGTCTATCCATACAATCTACAGTTGAATATTACCCACGATTTAAGATAGTATATCTTATCCCGTGTCTTAAATCGTGATGTACTTATGTAGTTACCGTACAATAACAATATCAATATATAAGATAATTATATATATATAATATCCTAGACTGACATACCGCTTCCACTCAGAATCGTTTTTCGTATACAATGATATTATATCATTGAATTCAAATTTAATACCATCCAATATACATTGAAACCACTGTGGCACTGTGTGACGGGGTGAGTCAAGCGCACTGCCCCGGTAGTTTTTTAAACCTTTAGCCATCTATCGCGAAACAGGAACATCCATTATGCAGTGACTTACTTCTAACTAGAGATGGGAATTTTACAGTAAAAATTTTTTCGGTAAATTTACCGGGTAAATTTTTTTAATAGTGTTTTTTTTTTTTTATTATTCATTTATTATGAACTTAATAACATGTTTATAGCTCAGATAACCAATACTACCACTGGACATAGTCCACACTTAATCTCAAGTATTATACTTAAATATGTATAACTGTATAAGTATGAATAGTGTGATGAATAAATTATACAAATTTGAAATAACTTGACCAAAGGAAAAATAAACTTATTATAAATATATTTATACTTCGCTTTATTACTAAACAGATAATGAGATACCTAAATAAAATAAAATGTACCTAATCATTAATCAATAATCACATACCATAAATTATTATATAAATATAATTAGGTATACGTATACCGTATTCGGTATGCGTGAACGGTGGTTGGTAAGTTATTTACAGTGTGCAGTGTACTTGTGTTTTGTGTACTACGTTCGGGGAATGGTGATAATTTGAACTGGTAGTTTTACCAAATTCTCGTAATATTAAATATATTGACGTATCGACTACCGTCTACGGTTAACATTAACCTCATAGAAATGCTACTAGTGTTAATGTTCACATGAAAACATTTGAAATAAGTGGTCACTCAATTTTTAGAA
>PVMI01083606.1:0-14678 GCA_008528875.1 Aulacorthum solani
ATTCATAAGTATTAAAAAAAAATTAAAATACATTTTTGTAATTTTTACACCACATTATATAAACTAGATTTATGAAAATACAAAATAAAATGTTATATTATGCAAATTAGTAAAAAAATAACACTAAAAACC
This sequence comes from Aulacorthum solani, assembly GCA_008528875.1. Taxonomy (NCBI): domain Eukaryota; kingdom Metazoa; phylum Arthropoda; class Insecta; order Hemiptera; family Aphididae; genus Aulacorthum; species Aulacorthum solani. Next base: position 133 of record PVMI01083606.1, read on the forward strand.
TAAAATAATTCAAATATGCAAAAAATAGCATTATAGAATTTCATATTTGGAGTCCCTGGTGCATAAGACAAATTTATAGCTCACTCTGCTATTTATCTCTGTCCTATAATAATTAGCCAATGCTATAAAATCCTAACCCTGTTGAAGAGTCTGGATTTTTCACAGTTCCAACAAAATAACCCGAAGTAATCTCTCCTATAGGGACAAAACGAGTGACATCAGATAGAGTTATAAATGTGACAATTGTTTTATTAATTAAACTTAGTTCTTAAATTCTTGTTGTATTTGTTAAAATTTAAATGTTAAATATGTAACTAACTTTTATATGTTCCTTATAAATACTAAAATATCTACTATGTGATGATAATTTTTAAAATTTAACTTAGCTCTTAGTTTCTTAAGTTTTATTTGTTAAATAATCAACATTTCTATAAACAAAAGAATATGTGTTTCAAGTGATATTAACTAAGGTGTGTTATGTATTTATATAGGAAAAGAATGTTACCTATAAAAAAATTTGTATACCTTATTCTATAATCTTTTATAGTAAATAAAGATAATTTGAAATATTTAATTGAGACTTATACAATTTTATCTAACTCAAAAAAAAATGACAGCTTACTTGTCCCATGGAAATGTCATCTAACCCAAAAAATTACCATATATTCATAGTATACTATGAATTATCTGCAAAAAATGTTAGATGACCTAACCACTAGTAGTTGCAAGTTAATTATTCAAACCTTAAGCTAGTCAACTACAGCACCACTCTCCCTTACTTTAAGCTTACATATACTTGAAGCAAATAAAAGATTTTTTCCTCTACTATTATCAATATCAGATAATACAGTTGATTTACACTTACGAGGTATTTTTATTAATTAATTTAAAAAAATTCTTATTATTTCAAGTGAACTTGAGATCTGGTTTAAGTTTTAGAATAAAAATATTGGTGTATGAAGTGAAGATCAATTTCCATCAACAGCAATATAGATACTTTAGATAAATGTTATCCAAATATATTTCATATAGTATATCAGCTTCTAAGTATAGTTTGTATGTTTTTAATGAGTGTAGCTACTGCAGAATAAACTTTTTCTGACTTAAGACGCTTTAGAATCCTGGAGGATTTCTTACTTTGTTGTTTACTTACGTGTTCATAGGGAAGTTGAAATAAACATAAACCAAATAATCGACAGATTTGGAAATAGCGACAATGTAAAGAGACGTTTAGATTTTGTTATTTAAAAAATAAATATACAAATGACAAATAAACAAAATCTAAACTTTTTTTCACATAGCCGCTTTTTATATTAAATAATCAATAATTTATTTATTACATTGATTATCTATACTTACCGACTACCGTTACGACAACATTTTTAAATTCTGAATAAAGTATAATATTATTATATTATAATTGTATTAGTGTTGTAAAAAAGTTGTTGCCCCTCTCCAGATCGATGCTCTGGTTCCGTGCCTGACAAAGAGCCATAGGCAAAAACAAAAAAAAGTTGATCAGCATATTCACCAATGAATAATGATTTACCTACTCCTACTCGTAACTTAGAAGATAGAAACATTTTAATGGAAGTAAACCGAAACCGTAGTACGTTTTTTCGGTCATTTCAAGAACAGAAATCTAAACATTAAAAACCCAACAAATTAATAATCTTCCTTCGCGTCGGCCGATGCCGCCAATTTTTTTATCCAGATACAGTGTTGCCGGCCGTCCGGTGACCGGGGGAAAACACATGTTCAACCGCGGACAGCTGACGGCGCTCGTCCCGCAGAGGTGAACACACTGCGCCCGTCACCGGGACGGTAGCGCGGGGGACACGGGCAGCATAGGCGTAGGTCGTCCATTTTGTCCGGTCTCAGCAGCAGCCACTCGTCTTGCTCACGACACATTTCACCTCGGCCGTTCGCTCGATTCGCTTCCGTGCAATATAAATTTTTTCCACCGACGTCGCAGCCCAATCATGTTGAACGCGTTATCCAGGGCGGCTATTGGGGCCCTGAAGGCCGGCAAGAGCAACCTCACGCCGAAAATCGTCCAAAATGAGCTACCAAAAGCCATGGTCGCCACCTCGTCAAATTGTGAGTATGACGTCTGCCGCGGCGTTTTCTCTTATCTTACTGGCCGGCTCCCGGGGGGAATTCGGCCGACCCGTCTATTTTTTCGGTTTGCCATCGAAGGTTTTCCGTGGGGTTTTCGCCGTTACTGGGTCACCGCGATCGGGGCCGTTTCGGTTTTCGGTGTGTACGCAGGTCCATCGTTCGCCTTAATGGCCCCGCCGCCCCCTCCGCCTTTATCGTTTTGGGGTTATACCTATCTGCGATTTGGCTGTGCTTTGGATACCGGTCGAAAACGGAAAACTGTTTCGTTAAGTTCCCGTCGTGTTTTTCACGTGAAAATCCTGTTTCCTTAAAAACTTGACAAATGACCTTTTTTTGACCTTGGATGGTTTTCCTTTGAAAACCGTTTGGTTACAAGCGCCCAATGACTCTTTATTTTTTGTCGTCCTTATGACCTATGCCGCCTTGATTAGCCCATGTACGTTGCACTAACATTACACAAATGTACTACAATATAGTGTTGCACAACTTAAACCGATCTCTGTATACTAGAATGTTCAAATACTCATTTGGACGATTTATACATGTTCAAGTATCAGATAAAGTATTCCTCGTATAATTGAACACCTCTATTTTCAATGGACATGAATATTTCTTTATGAAAATAAATAACTATTCCATAAATAAATAAAGTACCTATATTTCCATGTATTTTTAATGTCTTATAAGCTGTCGGTTTAGTTATGAACTTGAAGCTAATACAACAATTAATGAAATCTAATTTGTTAGTATTGGTAGTTAGTATTTAACTATTACTATTAATAATAATTTCATTATAATAAATTGCCATGCATTTAATCAAATCCCTAATTGTTTTACTTCGTTGTATGTTATAAATTGTTTTGTTCTTACTCGGTAGGTAATAACCCACATAAATAGCTTACAATAGGATTGTTAACAATCTTTTTATTAAAATATTTTGAGCTTTTGTCATTTACCTGTGCATTTATTAAGCATATAGATTATTATTTTGTTTTGAAACTGATGGATAAATATGTTTTATTGCATCTAGCTAACAACAAAGCTGCTGCCAAGCCAATGGCTGGTACATCGCAAGGCCGTATTGTTGCTGTTATTGGTGCCGTTGTTGATGTACAATTTGATGAAGAACTACCCCCCATCCTCAATGCTCTTGAAGTACAAAACAGGTCTCCACGTCTTGTACTTGAAGTTGCCCAGCATTTAGGTAATTATATTTTGTAATCATTATTAAATACTAAAAAATATTTGTAACCTCACTATTTATTCCATTATAGGTGAGAATACTGTCAGAACTATTGCTATGGATGGTACTGAAGGTCTTGTCAGAGGACAGGGAGTACTTGACTGTGGATCTCCAATCAGAATTCCAGTTGGTGCTGAAACTTTAGGCCGCATTATCAATGTCATTGGTAAATATTTTTTTTTCTATTTGATTATAATTGAAATATATAATATTCTTACCATTTAAATAATTATATATTTTTAAGGTGAACCAATCGATGAAAGAGGCCCCATCGATACTGATAAGACCGCACCCATTCACGCTGAAGCACCTCCTTTTGTTGAAATGAGTGTTGAACAGGAGATTTTGGTCACTGGAATCAAAGTTGTAGATTTACTAGCCCCCTACGTAAAAGGAGGAAAAATTGGTAATGATTACATGAGTTGCGCAATGAAGTTTATATTTATAAATATGTCTGTGTACATAGGTTTGTTCGGAGGTGCTGGAGTAGGAAAAACCGTATTGATTATGGAACTGATCAACAATGTTGCTAAGGCTCATGGTGGTTACTCAGTATTCGCTGGTGTAGGAGAAAGAACACGTGAAGGCAATGACTTGTACCATGAAATGATTGAGTCTGGTGTAATTTCCCTCAAAGACAAGAGCTCGAAAGTATGTTATTTTTTGTAATTATGAAGGTGTAATGGGTATTAGACAAAATATTAAAATTGTTGTATTGTTACAGGTAGCTTTGGTATATGGTCAGATGAATGAACCTCCCGGCGCTCGTGCCCGTGTTGCTCTTACTGGTCTTACCGTTGCTGAATACTTCAGAGATCAAGAGGGACAGGATGTATTGCTTTTCATTGACAACATTTTCCGTTTCACACAAGCCGGTTCTGAAGTATCTGCTTTGTTGGGTCGTATCCCATCTGCTGTAGGTTATCAACCAACTTTGGCCACTGACATGGGTACTATGCAGGAGAGAATTACCACAACCAGCAAAGGATCCATTACCTCAGTACAGGTAAATAATTTTGTATTTTTATTAAATTGTGACAATTATTTCACTAATAATGTTTTTTATAGGCTATCTACGTACCTGCTGACGATTTAACTGATCCTGCTCCAGCAACAACTTTTGCCCATTTAGATGCTACCACTGTATTGTCTCGTGCTATCGCTGAGTTGGGTATCTACCCAGCTGTGGATCCATTGGATTCCACATCTCGTATTATGGACCCCAATGTTATTGGTGATGAACATTACAATGTTGCCCGTGGTGTACAGAAAATCTTACAAGACTACAAATCACTTCAAGATATTATTGCCATCTTGGGTATGGATGAACTTTCAGAAGAAGACAAATTGACTGTCGCCAGGGCCAGGAAAATCCAAAGGTTCTTGTCCCAACCTTTCCAAGTAGCTGAGGTCTTTACTGGACATCCAGGAAAATTGGTACCTCTTGAAGAAACAATCAAAGTAAATATAATTATTTATAGTTTATGGTTTTTAATTAGTTATTTAATTATATTTATTTTCCTTTCATTTTAGGGATTCTCAAAAATCTTAGCTGGTGATTACGATCATTTGCCAGAAATTGCGTTCTACATGGTTGGACCCATTGAAGAAGTAGTTGCTAAAGCTGAAACTTTGGCCAAAAATACATAATTTATATAAACGATACTAAATGCATTCACACAAGAAGTTGTCCTCGTAAACATTTTGTATTCTTTAAAAGTAAACATTGTTGTTCGTGTTTCAACGAATAAATTAAGTAGAGTTATGTAAATACTATTTGTTAAACGGCAAACATCAAAAATCAAATGACCTAGCGCATCTTCAATGACATGTAAGCATGTTGTATCACAATAAAAATTGTTTTTTTTTTAATGCTGCCAGTTTTCGCCATTTAGATCATTTTTCTGTAACAATTACAATATAAATTTTACAGTTTATTTGTATAATATACTGTTGTTATTGCAAACCATTTACCTGATTTGTAATAAAATTATACTACAAAAAATTTTGTATTCTTAGGATTCAACTTTTTACCTCAAAATATCCTTTAGGTCTGTGTAAATGTATTTTATTGAAATAAATTACCTTTTAGGTTTTTGTTCTCTAAAATATATTGAATACTTAATAAGTATTGTATTTTTATTTTTACACAACTCTAATGAAACTATTGGATCTAGTGTTTTTTTTACGTAAGTTGTGTTTGTTGTTTCCAAAATATTGATAATAATAATGTATAATCGAATTCAAAATTATATTGGAAGTCCAGACCGAAAATAGTGACAATTTAAGTTATTTGTTTTAAGTGGTCAACAAGTATATTATATATTTTGGGATTTAAATAGTATATTATATTACAATGCTGCTTAATATGATTAAACCATTATTATGTTCTAAATAATAACAAAGTACAAGTTATCTTCCATAGAGCAATTATGAAATGAGTCACAAGTTACAGTTTGACCAGTAAGTATTAGTGTAATATGCCTTTTAAATCTTTTTGCATATGATTATTTAAGTTCTGCTCTTTACAGCGCGTACAACCTATACATATGTTGTTAGTGCTTAAGATAATTGGGTAAGTATTTTGTACAATCAATGGTGTCGTACATATATTTCGTTTTCTACCATAAATGATACCTTAATATTATGCTTCTACGATTATTAATTATAATATTATATGGACAATTTTGTTTTGGCTGTAGTCAAAACTCAAAAGACAACACAATTTGATTCTATGCCATATAATTATTTTTTTTTATTTGTCGACTAATTTAAATTAAGATGACATTTTTTTATAAGGTAATATTGGTATTTATTCAACAGTAGTACGGTACTAATGTACTATTATTAGTTCATTTGCTTTAGTTAGTCAGAACTATTACCTATTGACCTACTTCGTACCCAACAAATTAGTGAAATAAAATCGCAACAATTAAATCTGTCTTATTTATATACGAGTATACGACCTCTGCCGGTGACTACTCTGACTACTGTGATGCACGCACTAAAATATAATTATAAGTACAACAGAATATCTAGTTATTTATTCTTAATGATTTTAGATTCATTGGCTACCTATTATGTATTAACTATAGCCCATAGGTTTATAGAGATTTAAAATGTTGACTCAGGTTTTTATAAATTTACCAACAGTGATAACAAATTAATTTTCAATTACAATAAATATTAAATTGTAAATTACGATTTACCTACCTTTTTCATTTGAGGCGACGACGATGCAACAGGAATGCTTTCGCAGTACTTCCGCGAGTGATGTAGTAATGTATCTACTTCACTCTATCCATATACTTATGGTCGTTAACATTATCACCAGAGTATACTCAGATTTAGTTCTAATATGATTTATTTTCCAGTTTCCTGTATTCATTTTAATTTTTAATACAGTTCATTGTTCATAGTTCCTCTGGTTCCTCAGTTATACATTTAAATGATTTAATCCCTTTGATAGGCCAACTTCTCAAAAATATAATACAACTATTATGGTTAATGTCACTTTAATGGTCATAATTCCGTTATTATTATTTTAGTTATTAATTAGTATTTACTATAATTTCAAATAAATATGGATCTTTGGAATTTTCCGAAAAATGCAACTGTCATATAACTATTACGAATCGTCAAAATGATTTAAACTTATTAAACATAAAACATATTATATAGATTATAAGTGAGGTATTTAAGTAGTTAAGCTAGTTATGTATATTGTATTATTTATTAGGTATTGTAATATAAGGTGATGGGAAACTGTATACCTAGGTAGGCACACAACAAAAATGTTGATAATAATTTATAGAATTTATAGTCAAAATGTAGTCATTTATTGAAGAAATTTATACATCTACATTGACATGGCCAACTCATCAACAAATCGATCATCGTTAGAGTCCCAGGCAAATTCCGGCCCTTATGATTTCTATTCAAACTTCAATGTATATTACATAGTCAGTTCAATTAGTAACTATGATGTTCAAAATGTCCACTAATTAGAGTGGTATTTAATTATTTCAATACACTTTATCATTAGTAATAATAAAACAAAAGAATCTATTATTGAAACATATTATTAAGGTAATAACTAATAAGGTTAGTTATTTAGTAGAGGCGATGTGGCTTTATGAGGGGGGACCTTGCCAGTGACCAAACTTGGGTTTATTATATTATATTGATAAGACATATAAATTAAAAGTTGTTTCAATACGATTTGAAGATTGTAGTAACCAATAGATATTGTTATAGATTTAAGTATTTTACTCGTGTGCTGTATTAAAATTGCCTAAGCAAAGCGCCGTATTAGTGACTTACAAAAATAAATTATTTATGTAATATTGTTTTTCATGTTTCTATAGGGTTTTCTGTTTATGTTAGTCTTATTGTTAATAATACTTAGTATGGAAAGAATAAAATGTAAACATCATCAATATCGTTAGCCATATGACCCTATAATCTATATTATAGCCTAACCCTATTATAAATTATAACTAAATATCTAACATATTAAAATGTCCTAATAACGTGCTGCCGTGGATCCCGCAGTCTATGATTGCAGGTGTTCAAAATATATGATCAAATATTCAGTTCCCACGACCGGTCCACTCTGAATTAGAAGACACTCATTACATATAGGTAGTGGCGTAGCGAGGGTATGGCGAACTATGCCTATGCCAGGGGTGCAATTTAGGGAGGAGCACAAATTTGTACTTCAAAATTGGCACTTATTTTTATTCTACCTTCAAAACAATTTTTGAAGTTTGAAATCTACATTTTAATAAAAACTGGTAATTATACAATGTTCAATTACCTAATTATATACATAAAAAATAAATGTTAAAAAATATCATTCTGTATTTTTGTCAATTTTTTAATCGCTAAAAAGGCGCATTTTCCAGGCTTGCCAGGGGCGCTAACGAGGTTTTCTACGCTACTGCATATAGGCACAGTGATTTTAGGTCCACGAATTTCTAGCGACAGTGGACAAGTGCCTGACTTTGGAGTAGGTCCATGAGGCTCAAACGTAGGGTGGTAAGATTTGAAAAATTTCCTCAGCAAATTTATTGTACAGAACAAAATACTAATTTATTTAATTTATTTTAATTTTTTATACATCGCATATTAAAAATGGTTCGGATTTCGGGAAGGTATATAACACTTTGTAAAAATTAAATCTTCCATTATTGTGATCTGTAATTGAAAACTTGAAAATATAAATGTATTCAGAATTCAAATTAGACACGTTAACTAACTTTAATTTTGTCAAAACAATAAGTAAGTTGTTATAAAATTTGTATAGGTAGTGAATTTTAAATTGTTATCAAGCTTGCTCAAGGGCCAAGACAGCAAGTGAAAAAATTTTAATGACCTGTGAAAAATAAAAATATTTAAAATATGTATGAATATTATTTTTATTGTTAATAATAAATAATATCATAATGTATGTATCTATTAATATCTACAGATAGAATTGAATTAGATCACTACAGAATTTGGTTAATTTGTATTGAATTCGTTCTATATGAAAATGTTATAGGTTAAATGAATAGATAATCAATACATTTATAATTTAAGCATACCTACAAAGTACAAACCATTAACTTCTCCATCTGAAACTACTTCTATGTATTTTTCTTATTTAATCACTTTTACAATTTTTTTTTAATTTTGGCCTTTTAGAAACAAAATTATTATACTCTTGAGTCTTGACAAAGCTGTCCATGAAGCATAGGCATCTGGCATAAATAGTACCTACAATCTTTAAATATTAAATGGATAATTTTTAGTGAATCTTCTGGTAAAGGTTTGTCAATACAAAAATGATTTGGATTTGAACAATTGAAGTCAGCATATAAATGTTTGCTTGCTTTTCAAAACGTACCAAGCAATAATTTTGATAACTGAATCAGATATTATATTATGCCTATTTTTTACTGTATGAGAATGCAACGTACATCATTGATTCGGTTATCGAATAATTCATTTGTAAATTTTTTGGATTTATTTTCTTAATCAAATTGATTTTAAACTGTCATGGATTTGAATAGAGGTGCTTTCTACTTTTTCCATCAAGATAAAGAATTTATTTTTCATAATATTCTTTATTTCTAATAAATTCTATTATTTATATTTATTCTTCATCTCGATGACTTTTTCTATTATTTTCCCATGTAAAACAAATTGTCAACACCTTGCTTGACGCTTGCAAAATTACGATCAATTTTTTCAAATAATAAAGAGTTTGGTGGACGGAAACAAAATTGGTATTTGGCATCATAACCTTAAACGTATTTTGATGAGGGAGTAGTCTTATTAGAGTAAATATATATTTTGTGCTGTTAAAATTGTTTCATATTTAGGTACATAGTCTTCCATGAAACCACGAGCCTTTAAAAGTGCTTCTGGTTTAAGATTTATATTTTATACTACTACTACAAGTCTATAACGCACGTCTACATTTGTATATTATGTGTATTGTGTAGTTTGTGTTTAAATAATATCTATTAGTTGATAAATAGTATTGTTCTGTCTTCTGTGTTAATTTCATAGTATGGTACTGGGATGTTATCAACACTATATCCAAACAATGGGTACATTTTAATAAGCCTTTTCGTAAGATAGATATTATACTAGGAAACACGTCAACTGCATTATCATAAGCACAATGCCATAAATTATTAATACTTATTTACCTACTGTGGTAAAGTAGTGTTGAGCTCATGCGTACCTATAAGCAGTATAAACGTAAAATTGTAGACTTTAGATGGACATAACTTCCAAAATACCTATGTAATGATTTCCGCAAATTCTTTTTTGCGCCATCGTTGAAATACTTGTGTTTTGTGCACAGATTTCTTTACCTATAGTGTAGAATTATAGACGTCTGTGGTTTCGTATGTGTGCGGTTGTAGGAGCCGGAATGTGGTACTTGTCCCGAAATTGCATGCCCTTAGGAGTCAACGATTTATATCTATTGCCGTGATCATAACCACAGATTTCTATATAGAAACAGAAGTATACCTTATGGCTTATACTTAGTAAAAGTTTACATATAACTTATAAGTAAGCTTAGTATAAGGTTTATGAGTAGAAGAAGAAATATAAAGAAGAAGTTTATTGGAGTTTATTTAGTCTGTGATTAGAACCATGGTTTAAGATTTTATCTTAAGCCATGATTAGAACACAGAATTATTGATAATGTTATCACAGCCGTAGATAACAGCGTTATCTATCTATTATATTATTATGTGATAATGTAATAATAATAATATGTTTTTCAGTTTCTCAGTCTTACAGTTTCTCAAAAAAATATCAAACCTCTTCTAACTACTAACCAGTACTAAGTATTTCTTTGATCATGTCTTCGTGCTATCGCTATGTCCTATGGTAACAGATGTGTTCTTAGTACTTACTATTTACTACGTGTTGATGGCCGCCGGAATTTAAGGTACAAACTGTAAATGTGCAATAGCAAAAATACCTGTCTACTGTTTCGTACTTAGGTAACAAACTAAAAAATAACAATTTCAGGTTCTAGAGTTCTATAAGACATTAAATCAAATAAACTATGGCGTCGATTTCCAGTGATGAAGATCACAAGGTAAAAGTCCAACATTTTAATTTATGAATGTTGATTTGTAGTAAGTAAATAATAATTGTTGTTTGAAAACATTTTGTCATTAATTGTGTTATATTATTATTATCAGTCTATCGTGAGTTAGTGGCATGTCATACTAAGATATACCTTTCTATGTTGTACATCTTAGATGCATGGTTAATGGTAAAAATCTCATTTTTTTTAGCCTTTGATGTTTTTGGGCAAAGATGTCTCAAAAATTCCCTGTTTTCGTAACAGTTTCTTGTATGGCATAGTTGGAGGATTTACTATGGGAATCGGCTGTTTTTTGTGTACAAGTAGAACATTAAGATCTACACACTTCGGTTTTGGTTCTTTTGTTACGATATCTTCTGTTTATTGGTAAGCATTTCTACATGATAAATTATATAAGTATTAATTGCTAATCAAATCCATAGATAAATAAATTTCTTACAGTTCTAACAAGTCGGTTAATTTGGTTTATTTATACAATAATAATATCCAACTTAGTATTATAATACTTTTTGTTGCTTAAATCAAGTATTTAATTTTTTTTTTTTTAAGACTACCATATTCTCCAAATATGGATTTAATAAGTTTTTCTTATTAATTTTTTTACCATCATTATTTATTTAGTTAATACTGGCAATATTATATAGCACATGCAGTAGTAAACATATAATTATATATAAAAAATACATATTATATTATTGCCAAAAATATAGCAGTTTTAGCAGTGGGTTGACAAACATGATATTTTCCAGAGATTAGTCTAATATAATATCCACCCAAAACCTAATAGAGGCACATATTTATAATTAACTGTCATAATTTTAACTATCTGTCATGGTAATACTAGTTAATACTAAATTATTAAGCATTGGCTAACCCACCGCTCTTTAAAAAACTCAAAAGGCAGTCTCTTGGTAACTCTTTGCTTTACCACAAGTTCCATAATATGAGTACAAAAACTATTTTTATATTGTAATTTCAAGTTGAACTTGCATCTGAATTTTCTTTTATTATCTTATTACTCATAAGTATGTGTTTCACTATCTATTTTGTATACCATACTTATGTATATTTTATAATTAAAATTTCAAATTTTCACCAATCAAAATCATTTAATCTTCTTAGAAAATATATAAATGTACTATCCACATTTATTGAAAATCATACAGTATAACCTTGTTCATCAATAACATATTATAACTTATAAGTATACGTTCCATTGATTTCTTTATTATTTCCAGTGCTGGAGACTGTAGAAACTTCACTACTCTACCATCTAGAAAAAGTCAGAAATTCATACCAATTCTTCTTCTATTATATATATTTTATTATTTTCACAATTGTATCATTGGTTTTATAATATATATATGATCCATCCTATTGTTAGTATTGAAATCTGGTCTAATTGTATTTAATTGCTAGGTTTGGTGTATCCATTTGCAATTCATAGGATGGCTTATCTGTATGTTATTGAATCAATTATCATACTTAACATCTTATTTATTGTTAAAGTATTCTTCTTTTTCACTTTTGACTCTTTTTTCAAAACAAATGAGAACACAACATTGTTGTTGACACAAATGAAGACTAAAATGTCATCAAAAAATAGTTTAATAAATAAATACATTTCTATTAATAAACTATGTACCTATAATATAATATATTTATAATTTTATATTTATCAGTTTATTACCTAGATTACTTAGGGCATACAAATTTAACCTGTCCCTGAACTATATTATAATTATTGATACATTTTTGGCAGGATTGCATGCAGATACAACTATGATAACACAGAAGAAAGACTGAATGAACTGAAGGGTATTATCAAAGCTAAGAAGAGTGGAACTGATGTCAAATAACTGAACTTTACCAAACACATCACAAATAAACCATATTGACCGACAACTTTTATAATCCATCTGAATACATCAGTGCATATTGCTTTTAGTTCGGTTTCAAAATTGAATTGTTTCCGTGTAAATATAAAAATATCAGTGAAAGCAGCACCTTGCAAATGCAGTTGTGTGCTGGCCACACAAGGTACTTACATAAAATATAACAATCAAAGAAGGTTGGATATAAAAACAACAGAGCTTACTGTAGTCATTATAATGTAGAAATTGTTTTCTGTTTTTTGTTCGGTTATTGTAATAGACAAATACATGTTAAGTGGTTATTAAGCTATTGTATTTTATTAATGATCTTTTAAAACAAAAAGTATTTACATAATATTAGTTAAAGACGTAAGTACGAATAGGAATCCAGGCAAAAATAAGGAATACATAATAATAATTATATATATATAAATATATCGAAGGTTTGTACACATAATAATATTGTATTTTTAGGGACAAAGTCAGTCGACAGAATATAACTTAAAGTTTATGGTCGTATAGTTAAAATTAATATTTATAATAGTAATAATAATAATAATAGTAGGTAGTAATAGTAATTATTGTAGTACCTAATAATAATTATGTAATAATGTTTTAATAATTAAAGAAATGTATATTATAATATAATGGCTGAATAGTTTATAATAATAACGCGTTCGCATAAAGGGACGGGGACAGAATATTAATAATAATAATAATAATAATAATATGTTCTTATAATGTACTCGTATAAATATTATATTATAAGTTATAACATTATTAATCATTATAATTATAATAGTAATACGTCGTGGGGTGCATGTAGTGCGCCTTCCAGGCCTTCTTAAAGCAGCGAATCGGCGTAGCTGTTCTTCTCTGTCGATATGCCCATGCGGTCTAAGACAGGAGCCCTGACCACCGAGTGTACGTGCACGGTGGCGTTCCGCAGCAGAGACGTGTTCACCTGTCGATTAGACGATGTTAGTGTTTCCGTGTAGCTCAGTTGCTCTTGTGTTCCGTTCCGGCAACACAACAACCATCTGAACGGCGGGACTTGCCTGAAAATATTTTGAAAAACGCAAAATGTTGTAGCGATGTTATGACGGATGTGGCGCGGCGGCTAAACGTTCACGGTGAGAATAGACTGTGGGTTAGAGGGACAGAGAGTTTTTTACTAATTTTTAACTTGCATAATACAAGGTCTTATATTTATATACCCGATGATAACAATTTATGAATATAATCTTTGAAAATAAAATAAATATTACTAATTATTAGAATTTAGAATCACGAGAAAAAACACTAAAGCCAATCACCGATCGTCCTAAAAGACTTATGAGAATATGTGCATACGTGACGTATCGCTGTTTCTGTATTTTATTTCAAAACACATCAATATTGACAACATTATCATTATAAGTACTCATTTTCAATAAAGTGTATATTATTTTTAATATTTTAATGAGTTTACCTATTGTAGAACTTAAGGATAACACAACTATGCACAATGCTTAATTCACGTTTTAATATTATGAATATAATCGTATTCTATTGACGATTTTGATTTTAAAAAGAGTCAAGTAAGTTTATAAGTAGATAAAATGCTACAACATTTAATTTATTGTATGCTTTTAAGTTAAAATATCGTACACATGTAACTAGGGATCTCGAATAATCAGTACGCGGA
>PVMI01083607.1:0-10572 GCA_008528875.1 Aulacorthum solani
CATAAGACACCAGCGGGCAGCGGCAGACAAGTGCGTGGCACCCCACGGGCTGTCGGGCGGAATCGGTCGGGTCCGGTCGGAGGAGTCCGACTTGCTCGGGCGCTGCAGCACTGCAACACTGCGGCCGCAGACGATACGACCCGGGTGGTAGGCGCTCGATGACCGCCGCAAGAGCAACGTCCTTCGCCGACGTACCTGGCGTACGAGGTCTTTGGTATGCTCACGTCGACCGTATACCACACGACGTGTACTTGTAATAATATGATAGACCATAATATACAATAAACACGATAGTGTCCACGAAATCCTATGATACTTTTAATAAAGTCGGATTCAAAGCTACGTCGTGTTGAACACATATAACTGTGATTGCACATGACTTTTTTGGTATCATGTAATACAACCAAGTTGCAACTGAGTATACCAAGAATTGACTACAGCTCAACTTTTAAGCTAATATGGTACCAGTAGTAACCATAGTTACCACGCCCTCGAGGCTCGCACGATATTATGACACATAGGTGTGAATGCGCCTTAAATTGTACTCGTCGCGGTACCTACCTATTATACCAATATTATATTCTACAATCTACGACGTTGAACCAGCTCACTAATCATGCAAACGTTCAATGGTTTAATCGACGTTTAAACGTCGAAAATAATCGCGGGCCCCGGTTGAGTAGGCGTATTAGTAGTAGAAATCAAAATAAAAAAAAATATCGGTGGTTTAGGGCGCGTTTCACTGGCACGCCGTCTCTGTCCGGTAACCACGACGACGACTGGTTCGGCGTGAACGTCGTATCGCGGTGACGCATGCGCGGTGGTCTGTGCGTCTGGTAGTAGTCGTGCCCGCGTCTTTGGTAACGCGACGAAGAAATGTGAGCGCCGCCGAGACACCGGGAAATCGTAGTTGCACCGAACTATCGCAGACCGCAGTCCGTCAGGTGTCGTCAGATCGTTCACGTGCCCCTGTCCCGGTTTTCTCTTTCACGTTTTATTCGAAGTCTTGACGATCGTGCGCGCCCGTTTACGTAAAAACCCGAGTGACTAAACGTTATCGTAATAAATTGTTGTTACGACAATAATATTGTACTGATCGCGGTGTTCATACGGAATAAAAACCAACAACCGAGTATACAGGTTTCCAGTCCGACGCACCAAAAACAACAATTTACGTATTGTCTTACACGAACAGGTAAGAGAACGCAACACAAATAATTTTTGAACCCCTTTCCGACCGCGGTCGACGGTCTTGCGTCAATGATGGTTTTGCTTTTACACCTGGCGCCGGCGACCCTTTTTCAAATAAAAGCTTATGTTTTATCTTCACTGGGTTCTATGTTTTTTTTTAAACCAGAAAGCGCAAATTGATATTTCAGAATTTCGGATTCATGCTTCTCGATAAATATAATATCTAATACATTAACTATAAGAATTTATAGAAAATTTTAGTGAGAGGTGACCCATTATAAACATGCAATAATTTTACATTTATAATTATAGGTATTAGACATCTATAGTGGTCATCAGACTTATACGACTACACTGTCTACAGCTAATGGTGTATTCGTTTTAAAATATTATAGTTATTAATGACCCTCTGGGGCTGAGCCTGTAGTGTCAATGTTTAATAGTAATGTCCTTACTAACGTTTTAATCGCACATCTTATCAATATAATATTCATTGTGTGTGAAAATTCTAATATTTAACATAAATTATTACTAATCGTTATCCCATCTCTGAATTAAAATATATGATTACCTAAATTATATCTTCGTTCAACTATTGTTATTATTATAAGGTGAAAAATGTATATTTTGAGTTTAAAAGTAATATTCACATAATATTTATTATATACAAATATAATATAAATAATAATAATAATATATAATGTGTATGCATGTAAAATATATATGTGTGAGAGTATTTAACAGTCATCGTTAATTTTAATTACAATAATATTACGTGTCCGTGTGTCGAAACCTCGTTCCGTTGAATCTTATAATAGTTGTGTTTATAACAAGGTTAAACTGAATAGAATCATATTATACAATATTATTTCAAAACCGTAAACAATCAATACGTCACGAAGGAAAAATAATATCTAATTATGCAGGAATAACGTACTCGACATATTTGTCAAAAAATATTATATTAAAAACACCTCCCAAGCTCAAGTGTGTCAGAAAGTGAGAATTGCTCACACTGCACAAGTCTCTGGAGAATGCGGGAATCTTCCAAAGAAGAAAATCAGGTTCTTATATGAAAGACATTTCCATATACTCTCTATTAGTTGTTCGAAGGTTTGGTAGCTACCTAAATTACCTACCTATTCGATATTTGTAATGTTGTTTTTGATATTTTGAAATCGAAAACAGTGGTACCTAATATATTGTGTATAGATTGATCCTGTGGAGTTTCAGGTTGAAAAACGTTTCTTTATCGATCTACATTCAACCCCTATAATGTTAAAATGCATGTCATATTGTAATTGGTCAAAATGATGGTGAAGTAATTATTATAATTTATAATATTTGACTGCATGAAATCGTTCTTATAAGCTCTTAAACCAAAACGTAAAACGCAATGGACAACGGTAATATTGTGTGAATTATAATTATTGCAATACACTGTAGTAGGTACCTACTGCATTGTATATACATATTATATTTATACCTCTACTGCCTACTGCAGAATTGTTTCCGACCACTTTTAATGCCTCATTTAATTTTTTTTTTTATTCTTTAATATACCCGTGTCCAATACTCTATTGACAGGTATTTTTTACTTAAAACATAACTGTTTTTGTTTCTTCGTACTGAACACATTTTTTGCCCGGGTTAAGTCACGTATGTCGTATAGGACAGCACGAACGTGTTTGAAACACGCACGTTTCCATCAAACCAACCAACAGTATTTTAGAGACATAATTTAACAGTGATAAATATTATGCACATTGGCCAACCTCTAAAATCAAACTGCGAAATGGTTATTATTATATTTTATTGTTATTGTCATACCACTGTGATGCAAACCGGCAATGGCCCGTGATGCGGTACCGATGACGTGAATTATACATGCACTATGTAACATAAATTATTACAACTAAACGGACAAAGACGGTTTTCAATTTTTCCTTTGCACCTACCTATATTTTGTATCCTAGGTTATAGTCACAATGAAAGAATTAAAAATTTCAAAAATATACATTATACATACGGCACATGAATACAAGATAATATAATACAGTAAGACATGACACCTACTTATTATAATATTATAGAAAATATTTTGGTGATTAAAGACAAAGTGTCTATTGCCTTAAGATTTAAGACTATGTAGGTACAATTATTTTGAATGCATATAAAATGATTCTATAACTAGATAAAATTAAATTATAAAAAAATATTACCAGTAAAATATATTTAAACATTCGTACACAATATAATTCAATATTAATTGCTTATTTAAAAAAAACATTGTATATAACGTGACGTGCAAATAACCTTAAGTTTAAAATTTTATTTAAGAGAACAAAAAAATAAATTTATGTCATGACCGTATCTTATAACAACTGTTTTTTTAGGAGCACTGTATGAATCTAATTTGTTCTTTTACAAAAACTACATTCACAACATGGCACATTTATATTTAAAAAAAAAAAATTATTATATCCTATTTTTATTACCAACGACAGTATTTATTTCTGTTATTCTTATTAAATACTTTTCCAATTGATTTATTATGTTCCATCTTGATATTTAACAGTGCCTAGTTACAGTTGGATATTAATTACACATTATTGCTTTTCAATAAAAATAATCTATATGAAATATGTATGCTTATTATGTTTGTGACGATGGGTATCTAAATTAGATTTTTTTATTTATTGACTAGTAGGTACATTTTCGTATTATGCAAGTACTTGTTCATTAAATTATAATAAAACATGTACCTAAAAATCCAGAAAACTAGATACGTTGAGATTGTATAGTTATGAGTATACCGTTTGAATATTTAATATACTTAATACTAGGTACCTATATTAGAATAGGTTAATAATAATTTTAATATTATCAACAACTTTTACTCATAAACGTAATAAATGAAAGACGTCTAATTAAACATGCTTAACTATGTATGTAATTATGATATATTATATTATTATCTCTTCTCATGATACAAAAAATGTACCTACATAATATATTCATAGTAAAACAATTAGTATAAAATGTAAGTAATAAACATTAAATAATATAAAGTATGGATTTACAGATAATATTATCGTGGCAACTACATGTTCGTATTTATAGATGCAGCCGTAGATATAATATTTATATATTAAAACATTATGTTACCTATTATTATTACCTACCAGTGTTTATAATGTTATATGCAGTATTTTATTAACTACGTATCATACCGTTAGCACAGACAAAATACAATTGGCCAATAACAAATAATGATATTTTATGATTGATATTTGATTTCATACAAATATTACAGATTAGTTATATGGTTATATAGGGAATTTGTTGTAATTTATAAATTTGATATTCACATAGATACTCTTAGAATAGTATTCAAACAATTGCTTCTACAATTTTAGTTCGTCAACAAATAAATAAGAATAACGGTATGAAATGACATGCGATGAACTAACATGCAGACGCTTGCTGCAATGAGCTAACCATTGACCGTGCGATATTGTATATTATCCGGTTCACGTTACGGATTCATCTTGACGACGAAGTCAAAACCGGTTGTTGCGAGTTTGCAAATTGAACGTAATTGGATGTCGGTGACAACTCGTTGACTACAATAATTTCGATGTATGTAGATATTAGAATAGATAGATGTAGATTGTAGGCACATGAAATTTGTAATCGTTTTGTTTGCGAAAGACCAGAAACATAAGTAAACAAAGAGATTTATCACATTATTATGTGCAAGCATTTAACTAATCTAACTCTCTATTTTTAAAATCAATCTCAACAAATATTTTCTTATGTTTAATTACTAGTTAGTTGTACAAATCGGTATTGATCCGTGACCAATTGCATATGGTTTCCGAAACCACTTTTATGGGTAAAAACTTACCCCGTAATAATATAATAAACCTGCTAAAATTGTATTTTCATTTTATAAATTATTTATAGTCAGTATTATACTATAAGAAAGTACTGAATGATTATAGAAATACACTAGAAACCGGCTGATAACGATTGTTGGTGCATATTAAGTATGACTGGGGTAAATTTTTATCTCATGTCAATAGTTACGGGTTAAGCAACTTGTTTTTATTTTATGCTTATAAGAGCAATACCATATGTCAGCTAACATATAACAATTTATATTCAAATCTTATTCCAATATTATTGTTTCAAATTTCTCCATAGTTATGTTATTTCGATTGTCTTATATAGTGGAATATTTTAGTGTTACATTATTTCATATCGTATTGTAATTCAATACTCACAATTAAACGTATACAATCGGAACCGTAATAATAATTTTAATAATAAAAAAAAAATGAGACTATGAAAGACACTTTTTGTAAATTGCGTTTGGCATACCGCTGAGTGGCGGTTAGTGACTTTAACGCGGGGCAATGTATTTGTGTCTGAACCGCGAGTGAATATATATTATTATTATATTATATCTTTATTTCGTAATTGTAGTCAGTCTATCTTCACTCACTTTTTTCAGTCTTTGATTTTGTACTATATTGGAAGTCATGTAGAAAATGATATAGCTTGTGGAGGAATAGAGTGTCTATATATATAGGGTCTCAGGGCGCGGTCGGTTTCTTGTTGGCTAATGATACGTACACACATAATATTATTATTATTTATTATATACACGGTGAGTACTATAAATGTGTGTTCGTGTGGATTTTCGTTGGTTCTACTCTGTAGTACGTATATAAATGCACCTCAACGGTCTAGTGTAATGGTGTGCGTTATTGCGAAAAACCTTTCTGGTTTGGTGTCCCAGAAAAATAATATCATCATACCTATTTGTGACGACATAAGGCCACATTCCTGTACATTCTGTGGGCAAGAAGATATTCATCTCACATGCATGAACTGCAAATATAGATATGTAAACGCCCATGTGGTGTAGGTATAGCACATATGTGGTCAATCATATAAGTGACCAGGAAACGATTTGACCATCATTGACGGCTTTCAGCTGTGTTACGAAATGATAATAAAAAGAAAATAGAAAGATGCTTCTAGGCAATTTTAGGCAATACACACTCGTTATGTAGCTATATAGCGCGGCGATAAAAGATAATTTTTTCTCCGTAAATCGAGATGTTATATAAAACATGGTATTCATCTTCTCTTTGTAAGTACTTGTTGTTAGTGTTATACATATATACATCATAGTTAAAATTCCTATATTCCTCGAAAGACGTCGACGTTTTTGTCATAAAAAAAACGGATCGACTAATTATTTAGATGACACTGCTGTGAGATGACGGATAAAAGAAAACAGCTAGCGTATCATTTTAATTATTATAATATTATGGCTAGGTTAGTGCAATTACTCCTTTAAGGTTGTCAACCCTTTTTCTGTCGGGTTTGTTACTATATACGCATTATTATACGCTAAATAAACACATTAATTTATAATAATATGAAATACAGGTGAATGTCATTTAAATTCAAATCCCGATGCGGGTGTTTGTTAAACAATTATGATTTATTTTAGACGTATACTCATAATGAAATAATGAATACCGTTTTTGACTGCAAATCATTATTGTTACGCCTGTTAATTATATAAACGCCTGCATGAGACGTATGCTTTATACGTAGTATTAATTCGACATTTTTTTAATCAAAAGAACAGAGTAAAGACCAGGGTAATGTGTAAGATTATTTACAAAATAAACGTCATAAAAAATAACCTATTTAATATTATATATTTCATTGAAAAATTGAATTTATTAGATCGAATATTATCCTTCTGAAATCTTAATACTAGTTAGTGATAAATGTTCGTTGAGTATAATAATGTAACTTATATCAGGAAAATTAATCGTTCGTAAAATGTAACTTGGTTGATGTCCTTGGGTGATGGCTGATAGATAATAACGATTAGAAAATGTATGTACATACCTATCTTAAGAAAACTATTTCTTCATGTTATTAATTAAGTAAAATAAGTTAAATACTACTTCCAATGTTATGCTCGTAATTAGACATCAATTTAATAATTTCCAAAATGTTAAGTACTTTATAACTGCAGGTAATCCACAAAGTAATATTTGGAACTTTTCAAACTTTCACCATTTATTAAAGTATTAGCTTCTATTATAAGTTTATTCAACTATCATATCACATTAAAAATCAACACATTATAAAAAATGATATGCTATATGTATCCCATGCCAGTAAAATTAGTAAATTTGTCGAATTATATAAGTATTAAGTATAGGTCAAACATTAACCCAGACATTATATTTAATCTAATACTTTATTAAGATACATATTATGTTTTGTTGTCAATATGAGCTGTGTACCTATACTCTTAATCGAATGTAGTTATTTACATAATTGTACACTTAACTCAAAATTACCATACTTTAGACCACTTGGAGTAAATTTATCAACTTAATTGATTTACTTTATAACAAAATAAATTGAAGTCATTCAATATTTAATTTTAAATGCCCATGCTAATTCTAATTTTTGGTCTTAAATTTAAAATGAACTGTAAACAAATATTTATCGTTTTACTAAATGTTGCTGTACCTAAGATTGCGTAACTTAAAACCATATAATCCGATTGGATAATACATTTGAAAAACTCTGGTCAATTTAATTTTGTCAATGTTTACGATGTCAACAAAATTAGTTTCAGTAAGCCGTTAGATAATTATATTATACAGTCACTAATAATAATAATAAAAACAAATAGTATGATTTTGTATTGTTTATTTTCGTACATCGATCATTATATAATCGTTATTCAGTTGTATTTATCCAACAGACTAAAAACGACTTAAGATCTGAAATAATTTTCAAAGTGGGAACTCATTATTTAGAATTTAAAAGTTCTAATGATACATTATAGGTATAATTATCTGGAATGTTTGCAGATGATGTATAATATCATATTTGTGAGAATATATCTTGGAATAAACATATAAAATAAATAAATAATAGATAAGTTGATTGTTTATGATTGGTGCAGTGTAGATAAAGGGTTTTATATAATGACTAATCGAATATTGGTAATTTATCTCAAACAATATATTGATTAACATTATAACCAACATCTAAGAATAAAACTAATACGTACTGTGTATGGATTTAAAGTAGACGTATTATTTTGCAGATATTCGTCAAATTATTTTTTACAAATCAGATGTATACATTGTGCAACCTGTGCATATTCCGAACGATATAAAGTATTTGCGGTATAAAGATTGGGAAAATATTTTTATCGATATTATACGTTTGTTATTTATTATTCATTTCTCTAGTAGGCACTATTGAATATTGACTATTGTTATATGATCAATAATTATCATGGGGTGGGATCAATCCACCTAATCACCCCTCCCCCTTTAACCACCAGTCACCACTGACGTAATATCAACTCTAAGTTATATATTATAATAACTCATAAGCATTCACTGTACTTACCTTACTGCACACCTAAGGGTGTGCGTGAGTAAAAACAAAAACAAAAAATAGCTAAATAGTTTATATAGGTACTTCATTTAAAAATTAATTTAAGTATTGACGATTATCTATTAATATATGTATTTATAATTTTTATTATATTTTCTAGGTCGTACAATGGGCTTGAAAGTAGCTTAAGTACGTCACTGCGTTCGTCATGAACTCAAATTCGAGGGAATTAATATTGGCTGTGGTGGCTTGTTTGGTGTGCAGTACCACGAGCCATGTAGCCCTCACGTTTCCTCCGGCCCGAACATATGACCTCGATTTCCTGGATACTAGCAGAACGCCCGGCCCTTGTGGTATGCCTAAAGGTAAGAATTTTTTTTTTATTTTACTAAAAATTATCTTTGGTAGCAGTTGAGAGAGATTTACATATTATATTATATTTATTTGTATAAATATACTATGGATTACTTACATAAAAATAGATTAACGGTTAGACAGTACGACAATTTACATAAAAGTCCATAGATATTGAAGTTTGTTGAGTAAATTGGAGGATTATAATAAATAACTTATTGTACGGTATGCAGAGATAGAGTTGGGGTATTGGCAAGTGATGCCGGAAGTTTACAGTTTGACTTATTGACGTTTTTAAACATATTATTACTATTAATACTTACCTTGTAAGTATGTCTTATTGGCAATTATAATAATGCAGTAATTACTATCGGCCATCAAAGTTTTATACATGCCCAGCATAGATTTGTTATTTTCTCCGTTGATCTCGGTTGATCTGTTTGAGTTTATATAGCTTATTCGATACACGTCCATGTCTATATTATAATATATTATGTGCCATGTGTGTTACAAACAATAGACAGCACCAACCATTGTGCCGTTAAGTATTATTTTCATCGGAGTTTTTCATGAAATATCTCTACGAGTAATTGTTCGAAAATCCATCATAACACCACAACAAAGTGGCCTACTGATGCAAAATAACTAATTTTATTTCATAACAACATCGTGTATACAATAGGTCTATACAGTGTTCTAGACGTAGGCAGATGAGGTTTTGATATCCTGAGGGAGCAATTGATCGGACGGGTCTGCCGAAGGACACGCATATTTGTGAGCTTTAATAATGGTAGGTATATATTAATAATAATACAATTGTATTAATCAATTCAAATATCATATATAGTGTACAAGCGTGTGTGTATTAATAAATAATTATAATGGATACGTATTACGTGAGCACCTAGCTCTACGAGTGCACAGATTGAGAATATATAAATCTACCTATGTCCTGTATCTATAGCCTGCAGGGCATACCGTGGACGTAGTATTTATTTTATGCCATTTACTATGATTAATATCCCGCAGTTGTGTTTGTATGAGACTTAATATATGTATGTATATATATATATTTTTTTTTATTCGATTCCAATTCATCAAAAACATTATGGCTGTATATCAATTAATTTTTTTATCGACTTTCTTCTAAAATCAAAACTTTTTTTTCATTCTAAGGGCTTGTTTTAAAAATTAAGTATAATTACTTTTTTTTATTCCATCTCATTTTTGTTGTGTGCAAAAGTAATGAAAACTCAAAACGTTTTTATAATACGAGTGTCATAAACTCATAAATGCTGAAATATGAATCCATGACTTTTAGATTTCGAATTCAAAATATTTGTACAGATGTTAAAACCATTTACCTACACGCTAGCTGATCGTAGAATGAAAGTAATTAACATTATACCTACATAGGAACTTAACATTATATTCATGACCAAGCAAAATATTGAGAAAAAAAGGTTTGTTTAATGTACATTGTACATAATAATATAAGATGATAAGAGTTTTATTTCAATCTATAAAATATATCTATCAAATAACTTGCAATTATTTATTTGTTCA
>PVMI01083611.1:0-12177 GCA_008528875.1 Aulacorthum solani
ATTTTATGAAAATATATTGTCTATTTAAGTAATAACCATACCTAACCAGTTACCAAACAGTTTTAAATCTTAAGAACATAATATAACAGATATTCAAAAGTTTAAAACAAAATCGTATTTAGTAATTTTAGTATGGCGTACGTTAACAGTAACTTCAATTTGATTAAAATATTTACTGACCATGGAATTCTGCTCGTGTACACAACTTGATCAACATTTTAAAGTTTAAATGTGTATATATTGTCAAGTTAAAATCCATTGTATTAATATTTAATATTCTAGACATTTATATAAAATGTACCAAGATAGAATATATGAACTGTAAAGATTATTAGTCGATTAACATTCTATTTCCACACCCCAGACCCTCTTATACCAAATCAAATATAGGTACAGTAAGTACACCCACAACCATCCACGCAGTATGACAAAGAAATCTTAACACTTTTTAAGATTATGCACCGCAGACACGGCCTACTTATTACAACCACAATTTGCCTTCCCCCCTCACCAATGGATGTCACCTTATCTCAGAACCTATAAATAGTGGATGTTTTTTTTTTTTTGAGAATAAACTAAAAACTGTCTATAGACTGACCCCTCTGAATAACCGACACTTCCCTGAATGGCTGACAAAATTTCAGTGACCAAGAATATCCGGTATTTAGACTATTTAGAGAGTTCAGTGTATTTATATGATATAAAAATGCTATGATTAAGTATAATTAATAAAACGGGTATTAATTGGCGTACTAAATTGTAATTATTTAATGACACCAAAAAAAAAAATAATAATAACCATACAAATTAAAAACAGATATTTTATCAATATAAATAATTTAATATTTTTAATTTTTAATTTGTAAACGTATTATTTTAGGAGAGATGATAATTTCAAATGACAAGTACAATATGACAGAATTAACAGTTTCGTATTACAGTGCTCAGATGAAACTGACAATTAGAAAACTTAAAAAGTCAGATTTAGGAGGATACAAATGCATATCGAAAAATTCAATTGGAGAAGCCGAAGGAAATATTAGAGTATATGGTAAGTCAATTAACATATTTTTTAAAATTAGAATAGACAAATTAATTTATACTTAATTGTTGATCAAATATACAGTTTTCATTTACCTACTGAAAATCTAAAATAAAAATTATTGTACGTGAGTCACAATTCACAAATTGTGGTTTCTATTAAATGTATATAAAAACATTTAAATTAAAGAAATTACAAGCCATCAAATAAAATAAATCGACTGTAATTAGAGCTCAGATTCTAAATTATTATCCAAATATGATCAATAATTTATACAACCCATAGGTATTTTGGTTTCAACGTTTTTCAAAATTTTCTCGAAACTGATAAAGAAAATTTAAAATATATTCTCTATACAGTAATATAATCCGAACCTTATAAACTTTTTAGTTCAGCTTTTAAGTGTCTTACCAAAAAAAATATAGACTACCATTAATCAGTTTAAAACCAAACAATGTTTTTAAAATAACACTGTATTTATCAACAGAAATGGATTTATTGAAGCCCAGAACACCTAGTGAAAACGATGACGACAATGCTATAAATACGTTTGGTTCTGAAGAAGATGATTATGAAAATAGAAACACGGGACGCAATTCTTCAAGCAACTCACCAGCTCTCAAAGACCAATCTCACCGTTTACCTAGATCATCTTCAAACATAATACGTTACATCAACTCCGTTATGTTAATACCGATATTAATGATAATTAATTACTGAACTGTTATATTGTATTCATATTAAAGTAAACAAATTCTCGGAGGTTGGCCCATTCCATTTAGACTATAATACGCATCATATAATATTAATACTAGTATACTACCTAGGTATACCTATAATATAATATTATTTGTATTATGTGTATTATGTATGTACACATTTTTCATTTGAATTCTCCCTACTTACAGTATCCCACCAAAACACAAAACAAAAGTACCGGTATGTATATGAGAAGTAATCCTATTAAAAACATATTATTATATATAAACACGTACTTGGGTACACCGATTCTATTGAAGAAATTGGTCTTCTACCTAGAAACATATCATTTTAATTCTTCTATGTTTTAATGGTATTAGTATGCCTGAATCTAGGACAACATATAAATAAAAACTAAGCCAATGACCTATAAATAATAACTTTCAACACATTTCAAAAATATTGTAATTTGTATGTATTATTTATTTATGAATCAATACATTTATGTAGTCATTTCAACTACCTATATTTACGAAGTTTGTAATACTTCTTTGAATTTATAATAACGATGTACCTATACCATCAAACTGTTGTTTAACCCATATTATATTATATTTTTATTTTTTTGTAAATATTACATCCTATCATCGCTCAACCTCCATCTGTTTACAATGTTAAAATATGAGTTAAGACTATATTTACGCAAACTAATAATAATCATAAATTATTCTCTATGAGGTATATAATTATTATGTTGACATGTTGTTAATGAATTTATCACATTGAATGTACTACCGGAAATTAATGTAAAATATTTACCACAATATGTAAATAAACTTAGTTAAATGAATGTATCGAATATTTTGTTATTATAAGTACCAACTTACCTACTTATTAGTTATTAGGTAGTAGGTGCCTATCTACTACCAACGTCCTGTTACGACCAGGTACTCGCCGATGATCAGTTAGCCAAGTCCCAGTTTGCCGACACCCAATTCTTCCCGACTGTCGGTGTTCATCACATCATTTTAATATAATTAATGAAATACTTTAAAAAATAATAAAATAATAAAAATGTATTTTCATATCTCGAAACTCTTATTTGATAAGAGTGCAGGATCCTAAATTGTATTGTGTTATTATAATTATACATAATGTAACAGAAAGACCTGACAAATTAAATAATTTTTGTTCTAATCAATGTTTTAAAATTTTTTTCTGCATAATTAATTTATTCATACGTGTGCTAAGTGTATAATATCATATTTTAGAATGAGAACCAAAGGAATTAGAATCATGAATGTACCTATTCATTTTACAATGGTGATTGTTTTTTATTTTTTGAGCGATTTACAATTCAAAAACGAATTACTGTAGATACCTACTTGAAACGCACACCATATATGTTTATTTAACATTTTCTATACTTGATAAAATATTTTATCAACGTTTTGAGCTGTTGACGGATATTTTCAACTGACAATTTTCAATTTATTTAATTTCTGAAAATCTTGAAAATTTAATAAAAATATTAAAAATACATACAGCCACGATTTTTTTTCTATAAGTATTTGAAGTTGAAAATTAAATAAAAAGTGTATATGTTTGTTGTATGTTATATTTATACTATGTTATACTGTACCTATGAGTGAAGCCTGAAGTTGAAGCATTGATATTTTACTACAAATTAAAATCATAATTTTCTTTTAACCACAGTGGCCAATTGAATTTTTAGCTATTTATATTCTATGTATATAGGTATACAGACTTTTACATAATATTCATCAATGTATTATAATCGTATAACAACACAAATATATAAAATAAATTTATTCTATTCATCTGTATATAACAATAAGAAAAATAGATGGTATAGATATTAGATAGTACCTTATTCTTATAGTTGTATAAATTGCTATGCCTAGAAGCATGTAGTCAATAGGTATTATCATCGTACGGATTGGAATTTTTCAAAAAAACCATTGAAAACTGGTATTTTGAAAAACCGAGTGTCGGTGAACTGGGAACAAACCTACTAAGATACTTATTCTAGTTACTACCTACAAAATATATTTGAACTAAATTAATAGAAATATAATTGCTAGGTGCCTAATATTTATGTACGTATTACTAAAAATCAAAAATGAATATTGAGTAACATTGCAACAAAAATTAAAAACCTTATATAGATAAACCAACTAATGTACTTATTAACCACCATTCATAGAACTCGGTAGTCAGTATTTTTATTATTATAAACAGCCTTCAGTTAGAATTGAATCATAAGATACACTGTTAGCTAATAAATTAACATATCTGTTGAATTTTATTAGATATAAATAAATTGTAAGTACCTACACATAAAACTACTAACTCGTCGGCACCTAAACATGTCAAGTATTTTTTAAAACATAATACTAGGGGCGTGTTTAATCAATAAGATGGGGATTTATGATATCATAAATCATATTATAGGATGATATCCAATCAATTTTTGTTGTGTACCAAAAGAAAAATAATAAAAAAAATCAATTAATTTGCTGTCGCATAAAAAATATGCTATTTACAGTACTTAGATCTATTTAGTAAAATGTTAGAGTTTAAGTTAAGGCTAAAATGTGACAAATTATTAGTTAATATTATTATTAATAAGTAATAACCACAATTTAAGAGATTTCCTATCTTAAGTCATGGTAATAGACTAATAACTAATAATAGTGATATCACACCTAATACAGCCACTAGGAAAAAATTGTCCTTCCAAATTCCAATATTATAAAAAAAAAATTGTTATAAAAACAATATTTTCAATCCACACTACAATAATTATTTAGTAAGCAACTTTGCAGACACTTGTATTACAATTTTAACATGAATTGGCACAAGGAGGGAGACTGTCCAGCAAAAGAACCCTTTGAATATACCATACCTAGGAAATTTAAGATGGAAGTTTTGTGATAGGTTAAGACTTTAGATTGGAATCTTTGAATATAGTTGGTATGAAAAATTTTGGCCGAGTCCCCTGGTTGGATATTGTAAGAAGGACCAAATGGGATTTAGATATTTAGTACTAATTATTAATTAATAATTAAATTAAGATAAAATGGTCACGTTTAATAATACAAAACATCATACTATCACAGTATGTCAGGATGATTAAAAAATATGTTAACACAATTATAAAGTTCTATTTCAAACATTATAAAAAACTATGAAGCATTTATATAATACTTATAATTACACAATAATTCACATATTTGATCTTACATCCGAAAATTTTTTCAAGCCATTAATTAAAACTGGCATTGTCATTCCATCTAGTACTAATATTGACACTACTCCTAAACGTTCTACATCAACAATGTTCCGTTGTTCATCATCAAAAAAAATCATTTCCTCCAGTTTAATATTACATGTTTTGCTTATCCTAATTAATAAAATCAAACATTAGTTATAGTGTTGATGAAATATAATGGTAATATTTGTTACTCAGTACTCACTTTTTTATATGTTTCGTTTTGTCACCAGGGTAAATTTGTTTGTTTTCAAAATATTTATTCCAATCAAAAATATGTATGAGTTGCTCAGCTCCATCAATTTCTCGAGTTCTTGAAGCCACACTAATGCGAATATTTTTGTCCTGAAGATATTCCAAGACTTTTGGCGTATCTGGATAATGTTTAATTAAACATCCTCTGTTATCTACCACTCTACCATCCCTAAAAAAAAAAAAACAATAATATATATAGCTGTACATAAAACTAATAATAAAACTATAAACTTACATAGTTTTAAGAAAAGGTGGATCCACATTAGTGTCAACCCAAAATGGCCACAATGTATAATCTATAAGTAGTAGAGAAATTATCATTTTTATTTGAATCTATGCAATAGTTTAGAGAAATTATTTAATTTCTGAATTACTGAATTACTACTATTCTATACTACTGCCACTGAGAGAATGCTATTCCTTCACTTATCCAAATTATTGAGATGAGCGATATCAGCAACAGTGTCGGCGTCCAGCGTTTTCGCATTCCTAAGTAGTAAGAATGAGCGAGAACGAGTTTTGGTTAGAAACATTCTCTCAATGGCCAGAGTATATATTAAATAAAAGAAAGTTTATGTCTTTTGAAAGATATTGCCAGAGGTACATCTTTAAATTAGACATTAAAGTATTTAGTATTATATAATCTTTACTGCATTGTATGGGAGGAGTCCAAGTGAAGTAAATATTAACATTTTCAAATATTACTTGAAATAGAAATTTCCTCAAAGTAATAAAATACTAAGCAGCGTACCTAAATCAAAAACAACCATTTTCGGAACTCGTGTAGAGGTCTTCTCTGATGGACTCGCCATGTCAGTTTTAAAAAAAAATTAAAAACTATTTAAAATCAAGTAGTTATGATTATTTAAAGAACTTATTTCTCCCAGGATACCGCAATATCCACAGAAATTGTTCCCAAACAGCAATATTATTAATTCAATTCTCAATAATTACTTTCTCGTAATATTTACTTGACTCAGTTATCAATTTTAATATTTTATTATCAATCAATATAAAGATTGATAACACTTTACACTTAGAAATAATAACAAGTAACAAAAATAAATTATAGGGCTATCTGGCAATAGAGCACCACATCTTGGTGTTCTTGACTTGGATCCACGGTCTTAGATTTTTTTTTTTCATTGCTTTCAGTATGTACTTTTATAGCTCGCCAATAACAACAATATACAAGGTATTCTTAGAGTAAATACAATAACCAAATTAATATACAGAAATAATATACTAATAACAAATGAAGGTCAGCCACGACTATAGAAAGACACAATACCTGTACGGCTATACGGTCTTAGATTATGCGATTCGGAATGAATTTAGATTGGTCCCCTTATCAGTTGATAGAAATTAGAAAACCGTGAGCGATACCGGTATTTACATTTGATAACAGATAAGTGTACGGATTAGTGATAATAAATGTGTACACATAATAAATGTGAATGCATTTTGTCCCGTTAAGAAAATTGCCAAATTGACAATTTGGATTTCCAGTTTCCTCATTAGATGAAGTAGAATTATAATCTTTAAACGTACATCAGTATTAAATAAAATCTGAAACACACAAATTGAAGCCACACATTTAATTTGTGTACACACAATTATTGGACTGAAGAAATGTTTGATTGGGCATTGTAGACATTAAATTGTGTGTTTAAAAAACCTCAAATTAATTTAATACAGGTACATTTGTAGGTACACACATATGCAAATGGAGTATAAGCAATAAAACCAAGTTTTATTTGTAAGTAAATCTCACTTATTATGTTTTAAGTTGGTAGGCTATAAGTTATATTATTTAATAATTATCATAGATATATTTTTAACAATTTAAAAACCAGCAATCAAATACTTTAAATAAATATTCTTAAATTTGAAAATTACCTAGGTTTACCTAAAAAATAATTTTTAAAAATAAAATTAGCCACTATATTTTTTTTTTTTATTATTTGAATTAAATTATTTTTTCATGATCTTTTGTTTGATAACTTTATTAATGGTGATGTTTATTTGAATAATTAAATGTATCTGAATGTATATTATAATAATATAGGTATATGAATATAATATATAAATCAAATAATGTCTGTTGTGGTTAAATAGTCAATCTATAAGTTATGACTTATAAGCTACATTTGTATTAGGTATTAATAACGAGATAAATTCAATAAAACTACGAAACTTCAATTATTTATTTTTTAACATGTATATAATTAAAAAATGTGTTACAATTAATCTTAGTAGTCACAAGTGTAAACATAGTTATACAAAAACTAAATTTTTAATCCATAATTCAGCCTATATTTTTTTTTCAGAAGTCATCACAATGAAACCGGGGTTTACTACAATTGTGACTGTTTTATTTGTAATATATTTGTGTAATCTCTTTTACTCAATATGGATTATGGTACAACCACCATCATGTACTAGTGAAGGTCTCTGTCTGAAATCATTTTTGTTACGAAAACCAAACTTAGAAGTATGTTTTTATTGTATAAATATTTCTAATTTAATTTCATTATTCTTACCATAATCATTTCTTAGCTTACCATATTTGTTGCACCACATTCAAACCCCCGAGGACCAGAAGTTATATTTGTTAACAAATTCCTATTACCAAATTACAATGAGTCTTATGAAAGGTATAGTTTATTATATGATACAAACTACTCGTTTTTAAATAAATATGAATAACTTTATTGTTTTTATTGCAGATTGATGGCTGTAGAACTTCCAAGACTTACCAAACAAAATGGAACATTATATGCACATGTATTCTTAAGTAGAGCTCAAGAAACACTATATTCTGGGGATAAATGGACTAAATTATTAACCGATCCTGAGACTGTATACACCTTAGTACCAATGTCTATTTACAAAGAACCTGACTATAAAATTTTTCAATTACTGCAAGATGGGGAAAATATAAAAAAGAATGTCGTAAAACCAGTGACGCATATAAAGGCTGTATTGCCAGTTAGCATGTTAAAAGAACCATTACATTTTTCTCAGATTCATATGCCTAGTGATATTTATCAATATATAAGGTAAACGTAGTATGTAATTGAACAAGATTTTATTTTAAAATTATTAAATGAAAAGGAGAGTTTAGATCCTTAATTATCAAATTAAAAATTTTATATTTAAAATAATTATTTCAGATTATATAAAAAAAAACAGGAGTATTTACCTATATTCCTACATAACTCTCTTCAAGATAGATCCTTCAATATTACCAAAATCGACAAAAATACTACACATGTACCTATTTTGTTACGTTATGAGCCTTTAAGTTACGCTGGACTAAGGTAATGTAAAGATAAACCTGTAACATAATTTTGTATACTTTTTTCTCATATTGACTCTTTGGTTTTTAATTCAAAAAAATTATCAATTTAGTTGTTTAAATGTAAATTGTAATATATTTTCACTTGATTAAAGTGGCTTGATTTACTCAGTTTGAGTTATTTAAAATCTGTAACAGACATTTATAAATAATACAAATCACAATATATTAACATTACGTATATAATTATGTAGAAAATGGTTTGAAGTTTATTACAATGTTGCCAATCTATGTTTCAATTTAATATTTTTCTTTTAGAATATTAACACAAACTCAATTAGCTATGGTAACGTTGCAACAATTTGGATTCAAAAACAAAGATATTGATGAGATCAAAGCTATTTTTGATACCAATCATTATTTGTTATTAATTTCAATTATTGTTGCATTTGTTCACGTGAGATAAAAATTATACATTATTTATTGTTTTCTATGAAATTACAACTTATTATTATTATTATTATTTGTTCTTAGATATTATTTGATTTCTTAGCCTTTAAAAATGACATATCATTTTGGAGATCACGAAAATCTATGGCTGGGTTATCATCACGTCTTGTTATATGGCGTGCATTTAGTCAAACCGTTGTTTTACTTTATTTGTTTGAGGAGAAAGCTTCAATGTTGATCATTATACCAAGTGTTATCAGTTCTGTAATAGAGGTAAACATTTTCATTTCATTAATTTCAGTAACATAATTGTATATTTAAAACCCAAGTAATTAATTAAATGTAAGACACGCATTATTTCCAAAAATAATTTTTTTAGGTACTAGTTTAGTTACCTGCCTAGAAAGTATTCCCCGCCACTCAGGTTTAATTGATGCCCTCCACTTGTGTTTTCAATATTCTAATATGTATTTATCCATTATAGTTAATACATTTAAAATTAAAATAATAAACACAAAAGTACTTTAATACTTTAATAGTGTAATCAATGAAGACCCCTAACAAAATAATTTAATTAATTATGTATATTTGTTTACCTAATGGTACACAACTAAATTATAATAATCAAATTCATTATTGCAAAACAATAGTTACCTACACATATAATATCAAATATTATTCAATTCGGCAATAATATTATGAATGAATAATAATATAAGTAAATAATAATTATATAAAATTATGAGTAATAATAAGTACCTACTTAATAAAGTTATAACTATTAACTAATATTGATTAATGAGTATACAACTATGTATGGAATACTAATTAGATAATTATATATTATTTTTCTGAAAAACGCAGTTATAACTTTTCTATTTATAATATTAACTAAAATATATTCTGTAAATATTCAATATTATTATCATTGTTACAAACTATTTTTGTTAGTTATAATTGTTATATTTTTGTTATAAAATTAATTTTAAATCTTTGGTTTTCGGAAATAATTAACTTAACTTGACAATAACATTGATTAAAAATTGAGTAATAAATGATTAGAACATTGAAAAACGAAAAAATATAAGTGGCAGTCATAAACTTAAAACATGAGAGGCGGGAGAATACTTTCTTGACAGGTGTCAACTAAACCAGTACGATTTTTTACTTAGTTTTAAGTTGACGTTACACAATTCAAAATCAAAATTCAAACTAGTATTTTTTGAGTAATTTAACTTCTGAGTACTAAAAATAATAGGTTTGTAAGAAATTAATGATATGAATGCTATGGTGATCTGAAAATTTTAGTAATTCAAATATTAATCCATCAGTATTTATAGTTTGTAAAAATGGTCCATGTATAATAAATACTAGATCCAATGTTACATCTATTTTATACTTTTGAAAACCACATTTAACTAAAATATACTTACCCTTAGTATAAACATTTTAATAACTGAGAAACTACTCATTCCAATTTTAAATTAAGTATCTACATCAACATTTTCAAAAAAAAATGATCCACTTAATTTTTTACATTTAAATAGTAAAGGTTTTTTCATTTGATAGACAAACATTTTATCCCCACAGAACACTCCATAACAGGACGTCACACACATGTGTTGTCTCCGTCTTACACACGTTTGACATACCAAATTTTTGTTTATTAAACTTTTAGGTGAGAATATTATCTGTGTTCTCACTTTGGTTTTTTATGACATTTTAATTTTTGGATGAGTTATGAGTATGTAAAGTATTAATATTTTAAAATGGTGATAATTCACTTAAAAATTAAAATACAGTAAAAAACCAACTAGATAACACAGATAATGTTGTTACTTAAAAGTTTAATAATATGTTAAATCACTCTAATATCAAAACTAACAGCACATTATTGAAACTGATGTACAACAATTTGGTATGTCGTATGTATGTAAGACAGAGGCAACACATGCAGATGCAATTTCATCTTAAGTAACACAAAAAAATCCAGAAATTTAAAATAAGGTTTTTCAGCTCATTTTAAAATTCCAAAAAATAGAATTTGAATATATTATTAAATAAAAAATGGGGATGAGCTTGGTCAGTAAATCACAATGTATTTGAATCAAAATCAAAATTTTTTTATTATTTAGATTTGGAAAGTGTTTAAAATCATACCAATAGATTGGAAAAATCTGAAACTAAAACAATTAACCTTAAATCGTGCTGAAGAAGATACTAAAAAGTTCGATGCTGAATCCATGAAATATCTGTCGTATGTTTTATACCCACTATGTGCTGGTGCTGCTATTTATTCACTTATCTATGAACCACAAAAAAGGTTAGATTTTCCACTTTTTATTAGGATCAAACAATGTTTGTTTCGTTTAAATATGATAGTTGAAATGTATTAATCTTAATATATATTTAGCTGGTATTCTTGGAGTATCAAAAGTCTAGTCAATGGAGTCTATGCATTTGGTTTTCTTTTCATGTTACCTCAACTTTTTATCAACTATAGGCTTAAATCAGTTGCTAATCTTCCATGGAAAACATTTATGTATAAGGTGAGTTTTTAGAAATTCTTAGTATACGCAATTTATTTTAAATTATTATGTTTTGCAGGCATTTAATACATTTATTGACGACTTGTTTGCATTCATCATTCCAATGCCAACTGCCCATCGATTAGCCTGTTTCAGGGATGATATAGTTTTTCTCATTTATATATATCAAAGATGGTAAATAATATCATTATAAAAGTTAAAATGAACTCCTCCTTTAACTAATTATATATTATATTAGGTTGTATCCCGTGGATCAAAGTAGATTTGATGAAGATGTTGAAGTACTTGAACTGACTTCTGAAGAATTAAAAACAAAAACTGATTAATTTGTTGAGCGTTATATTTTTATATTAACATTATTATGTTATAAAAATAAAATATATGATTTTTGTTTACACTTAATGCACTAAAATATATAATATTTTTGATATTTTAAATTGAAATAGTTGTTGTTTTCTGTACTTACTAAGTGTGGACATTTTATAAGACAAACACTTGTTTTCTCATAACATCTGTCATAAAGACAAATTCAACTTTTTGTGTATATGGGTTATTTGCAATGTAACCAATAGTATTGTTATTTTAA
>PVMI01083735.1:0-28482 GCA_008528875.1 Aulacorthum solani
ATCGGTTTTCAATTTAATATTTTTGACGATTTATTAGAATAAATCGCTCTAAGTTTTAAATAATAAGGATCACCGTACACGATTGAACTGAGTACAAAAGCTTTTCCGTCGAAAGCAATAAATTGGAAATATAAAATAAATACTTTTGATGTCAACATTGTTTTAAGTCTGCTCACATGAAAAACATCAGTAGCCCATTTTTTAAAGGCTTGTTCTTGGCCACACATCTCGTCGCCTTTATTGAGTTTGATGAGTCGTTCTCCACCAAGCTCACCCAGAAGATTATCAACATACGATCCAAATGCACAGAAGTTTGGATACGCACTCGAGCCCAATCCAAACACTGCAAATCTGTAACGAGTAAATATTATTTTTACTTTAAAGTTTGGTTGATTTGAACATATATTTTTTTTTACATTTTCCAATATACCAATAACATGAAATTGAAAACATAGTTTCATTCTTTAATGATTACTTATTTGATCATATTTATGCTCTTATATGATGTTTACACAGTTGTCGTAGAGTTCTTTCATACTGAACTTCAATAAGAAAAATGTAAAACAAAATTGTTGAATATACTTTTTTAGAGTTCAATATTTTGAGTTCATATTTAATATTTGATTATATAAAATAAATAAAGAGTTTAAGGAACAATTTTTCCCCATCAGCACAATTAAATATTTATAATATTATGTATAATGTATATAATATAAAATATATAAAAAGAAACTAAACTATTGATTTAATGTAAGTGTATAGAATAATATGGATTTAAAGTATATTTGTAGTTGAATGTTACACGTAAAATACGAAGTAGGTACAAAAATAAATGAATTAATTCATCACGTATGCATTATGCATAAGGCATAATAAAAGAAATATTGAAATATTATACTTAAATACATAAAAATGTGTTTTTGGTGAATTTTAAGTTTATAAATACAACTGTAGATAGGTACTTCGTTTGAATTTTTTTAACTAGCAAGATTATTTTCTACCTGTTGTAAAATAGATAGGCACTTTCTCTCTTTTTTTATTAGCATATTTTCCTTTTGAATATTTTTAAAAACATGTAAATTCTTGTCTTAGGTACGTCTTATATTTACTAAAATTGAATTTTGATGATGAGGATTCTTCAAATTTCAGATAAAAAAAATTTACCTACCTATCAAATTTACACTATACAGGTAAATTCATATATAATATGCAATTGTTAGTATACTATCTGGGTACCTAACATTTAGATAAGTTTAAAAGGTTCTGAGGTTTTTTTTTCAAGTGTACTACTAAATCTTATCACCAGTCAAGAGCATTTGTGTGTGTGTGTGTTTTTGCTTTTTTAGTTCATTCTAATTTATGAGTTTAGCGTCAATATAGTATTACTACCTCGATAAATATTTGAACCGGACATTTGATTTTTATGTACATTTTGTTTCAAAATTACACCATTAATCTTAAAATAATTGTAATTTATTGATGTAAAATTCTCAGGTTGGCCAAGTTAACGAACTTGTTTAATTCGTTATGTTAAGATATAATATAAGACAAAACAAGTTAAGTAGAGTTAAAATTGACTAACATATTTTTTTTAACTTCGTTAATTAAAAATTAGTAGACATAAATAATTAACTTATTTAAAAGATACAATTTTAATTTCTAACTATGGAAAGAAAAATAGCATTTATCAAAAAAATAGACGAATTTTGTTATTTTTGTACCAGAGTTTAGGCTCTTGCAGAAAGAGTGTTTTAGGTAGACTACCTTAGTCTGTTGATTCTCCAGCCAACTTTCCTCCCAGCCGTCAAAGAAGGGGCAACTATAGAGTTAATATGACTGGTAATTTTGATATAATACCTTATGGAAAACTTTGTATATTCGTATTTGTATGAATACAAATTGTACAATTAACAAAAGTTATCAATTATGGAGTAACAAAATCCAAGGTAGTATACTAAGTGACTATAACTTGCACCACCGCAGCAAACAACATTTTGCAGATGTAGAACATTAACTTTCTGCTGCATTGGTGCAGCTCATGTCTATGCATGTCAAACTCAAACTGATTATGATTATACATCTTACTATTTTAGGAATTTTTCATTTGGATTTATCAACTTTTAAGGTAGATGACTTGGATACTCAAACCCTAGTGTTTCTATTATATCTTATAATTTTCAAACAAACAAAATTATAAATTAATGGTTTATGAAAAAATTTAACTTGATTTTAATACATCCGTATAGAATCACCTAGAATTTAACACTTTATAAATGTTATGTATATGTTATTGTCTATCTTCTGTAAAAATTGAAACTTATTTTGTTATACGATATGAATCTAATGTTAAATTATTCAATGCAATGTTTAGTAGATAATTTTTGAATATTTTATATGTTCATGAGCTCTCATTAGTATTCACATAGGTATTGGGCTTCCATTATTTTTTTAAAGTAAATTTATCATTATTTAATTTTAAGTAGGTATTAGTTAGCGAGTAATCTATTATACATCACATAATATTATTATTGTATCTATGTCCCGACTAGTGAATAAATGTTAATCAATAATTGTTTTATCGTATGTTCACAACTATTAAAATGTGTTAACCAATTATGTACCCATCTAACTACATGACACTTATTTCCGTACTTTGATTTACTCTTTTAATTTTTTATTTGCTTAATTTTAATAGTTTACCTGACGTTTCCAAGTGGTCCGAAGTTATCAACATCTGTCGAATCTCTGTTAGACAAATCATTTAGTTCAGTTAAATGGTGACATTCCGATAGACTATTTGCCTTTATAAATGATGCGGAGCTAAAAATAAATATTTTAATATTGGTGATTACTTCTTGTCGTTTAACCCCATTTGGATGGGCTAAGATCTAGTACCTAAGAGGTGATGATTTAATGGCCAGCGATTTATTAGAATTAGTGCCTTCGTGTTCCATTTTCATTGAATGCAATTGTTGTGCAAATTCCTGTAATGAATAATACAAACTCAAAAACAAATATTTTCCTTATTGGAAAGTTGTGTTTTTTTTTTTTTTTGAATAAGTTTTAGTTACAATTTAAATAAATAGGTAGTTTTAAAAAATAAAAGTATGATTTCTGCATAGTTTTTCTTTTTGTTTATATTAATGTAACTTCTAAGAAATCAACAAAACAAAGTTTCTTTGTATTTTATTTTAAAAATTGGCGAACCTCTAACTGTATGTACAACTAAATAAAGAATTTTTCCAGAACTGGGTAAAATATTTATGACTAACTCTTGACAGTCATCATTCAATCTGGGTAAGACTGATATTTACAATAGATGACCAAAGTAACTGTAACAATATAAACTCTTAGATTTAAATAAATGTTATTCTCAAAATAGATCCATTTAGTTCAAGTTTCCACCAATGACCAATAATATCCACTCTTACATAAAAATAGATTCCGAAAATGGACTCTTGCTTCTTTATTTGGATTATTAATTTTTTTTATTTCAAGAAATTGGTTTATTAAAAACTGAGTTCCTTGAATTTTCCAATTTTTTTTGACAGTAATTTTTTTACGTTTTTGATTATACACATATTCAATTGATTGATACAGATTTAATAAAGCTCTCTTTCTAGATTAAAAAGTGTTTAATGTTCATATTAAGCACGTCATGTGCAATGCTTTTTATCGAACCAATAGACGATCTCAATGACCCTACTTTTCACAATGTATAAAATGGAAAAAATATTGATAAAATTATGGCCTCTTTTTTTAAAACAAATATTAGTAAAATTGTGCTGTTTCATTTTATTTCCTTTATATCATTTATACATTATTTTATTTTTACAATACATTATCTTCATCTAAGTGGATAAAATTAAGTTCTTGAATTAATCATATACCTGACATAGGTTTTCCAAGCAAAACTATGAATAGTTATGATTTTTGGAGCGGGACAGGGCCCAGTAAATGGTGTGTTTAAATTAAAAACTAATTATAGCTTATCCAGATTAATAAGAAATGCACCTCACAACTGATATAGTTATTAATCATGTCAAATTTACTTAGTTAAATGTGTAGATTTAAAAAACCTATAGCTCACTATCTAAATATTTTATCTTGAGTGCAAGTACAACTTCATTCATACACCTGCACTAAAAGAATAATAATATAGACACAGCATATTTAAAATAGGCATAGTTAGGTTTTAATAATAAAACGCATACAAGTAGGTACTTATAATGTACACATGTTTTAGAAAAAAACTCGTAACTAACCAATCACCAATTATTTGTGTTAACTGTTATTCATTAGTATTTATTTTCAATTAATAAAAATGGGTGAACATTACAAGATCGGACTATTTTATTGAAACTAAATTACTTAAACATACCTGTCCATTTTCGGGCGGATCACCATTTCCAAAAGTTGATACAACGACTAACAATAACGCCTCGTGTTCAATACTTGTCATATCATATTCTTCCATGCTCATTACCTTTTGGATTAATTTTATTGTTATTTAAATAATAAATAAAATCAAAATAACTATAGTTTAATAAGAATACATTGATGTATAAAGATAATAATCGCTGATATAATAAAATTTTTGCGATCTTATGTGTATCGGTAAATTAATTATCTGGCCAATGTACCTGGGAATGAAAAGCATGTGCAAATATTTCACCCAATTTTTTTGCATACATTTCTGATCTTCCTGTTTCTGTTGCATATAGTATGGTTGCTTTAATCCTACGAGACAATGCTTGTCCAAACAATTTTGATGTAAATTTCACAGCTCTAATTAAAAAAAAAAATATAGATACTATGTTGAATGAATTACAAACATATTAGATGTAATAATATGTAAATGTGACATGTAAATGTCTAGGTATCAATATTGTATATTTATATATATGCTTTTCTCTAAATACCTAGCAATTTGTTTAAAGTGGAACTTGCGTCTCTGTTTCTTTAAAGATTTTCCTTGATTTTGACCTTTTTTCCAAACATGAGTTTTCCAGGCTGGTTCCTTTGAACATATTTACTAAATATTATTTAGTGATTTATTAATGCATTTTAAGAAATAAGAAATAATTTTAGATGTAAATATGTACTTATAGAAATTGTGTGTTTTTGTGAAATTATTTTTCAGAAGTACGAAGTATATGATTTTTTGAATTATGTATTATTAATATTAAATTAAAAAGTGATTGTTAATGATTTAAACATGCATTCAACAATATTGCCAATCTTATGTCGCTTAAACGATTTTAATATTTACAATGTGTGTTTTTTTGATTAAAATAAACTCTTACAGCACTATAAAAGTTTACATATAGGTTGGTACTATGTTATTCTAAGTACTTTGGTTTTTTAAAAAGATAATGAATGTATTAATGGTAAATTAACTTAGCTCATAATCTTTCTAGTCTATTTATATCAAATTTTAAATTTTACCTGATAAGCATACATTGGGTGAAGTTCATAGCTGACCATTTCTTGGTGAAAAACAGGTGTAATGGAGCCAGAAATTGGCGGTACAATCCACACCCAATCTGCAGGACATCCTTTTCTTGTTCTTAACTCGTTGTCATAGTGCTTCATAAAGGATTCAGATGCAGTGTGATGATCCATTATCGTAATATTATTGGACTATTGTCAAAATAGATATTATGATTTAAGATCTTCAAAATGTATTATAATAATTGTTTACAAAAACAAGAACCTTAAATTTTGACTTACTTGGAAACTGTGAAGTACGGCTAAGTTCACTTCAACAAGAGCTCGATCTTTTTTCAAAAATCCATAATTTTTCAATTCGATTTTCATACGTTCTAAAACGTCCTGAAAGTTGTAAATAACTTCTAAGTTAAAACAAAAAAATAAAAAAAATAAAAACTCATCGAACGCTTACATCTAGAACGTTGTATCTGTGTGGATCGCATAGATTTCTACATCCGATTTCCGAACTCATGTACCAACCGTTGAACGGACATGCTGTGAACTGGATTCCTCCACAGTCAAACATCATTCCGGATACTGCGGGGAGGCAGTACCACCGGAGCCCCAAGTCAGAGAACCAATCGAATCTACAAGCAATCGGTTGGAACTATCAGATAAAGAGATGAAAATTTAAAACGCATTTCATCACACTGTGGCATCTTCCTTGGGTATGCTGTACACTAATATATAATATTATGTCTGCAGTGCGTAAGTTAATGTCATATTTTGATATTTTGAGGTTTAAACACATTATGATTTCTAATCGAGGAAAAATTGTTTTTTTTACTGAAAATAAATTAAGTCAAACGTTTTCACTTTATTATAATGGCTTTACAAAAATTACTACTCATGTATCATATTTGGAAGTTTGAAAGAAGGTGGGTTTTCTGTCCTTGTCTAACCCAAGTGGGACATAATAAGTTATAAACGTATTTTCATTTAAACATATCAGTTGATCAAATGTAGCGACAAGAATTCTAAAAACAGATTTGAATTTGTCATCAAGTCTACCTCAGATCGTTTGCCATATTTTTTATTTTTTTTTAAATTTTATCTTCTCCATAAACTTAAATATTTCATTTATTTTTTTAGTACAATTTGTTTATGGATCAAGGGGGATAAAATGAAAAATGTGGGAAAGTCGATCTCAAGTATCTATAAACATGACCAAAAATTTAAATCTGTTTTTAGAATACTCATCGCTTCATTAGATCAATTGATTACTTGGAATCAAAAAAAAAGTCTAAATTCTTATAGGATCCATGTGTGTTAGACAAAGACAGAAAATCCACGCTTCCAATTTCTTTATAATGTATACAATAATAAAAATATGTAAAGGTGAATCTCGAAGACTTAAAAACCATACCCTGAAATTACATAATAGGTATGAATTATCTTTTAGTTTCACTCTGTATAATATACATTACACCTTGTATAATCATTAATCACACACAGACATGAATGAGACCGAAAATCAAAACATTTGTAAAACAGATGTTGGAATGCTACAGTTAAATTAGAATGGTTAGATAAAAGTAATATCCGTAATTTAATTGTATCACTTATACGTAGATAGTATGATATTATTTCGTTATATATTTTGTCCATGTACCGTGTTTAAAATTAGATAAAATGCACTTTTTTATAGTTGATTATAAACATTAAGTTCATTTTCAGCGATAAACCTCATGAATACCAGCAAATTATTAGGAAATATATTAAGATTCGTGAATAAAATGTGAATATGGTAATTCAGACATCGTCCGCAATGGAGATTATTACATGGAATAAAAATCATATTTCAATTTTCAATCAATTAATATTTTATTCAAGCAAATTATCTTTGGTTTTTATGAGAATTTTTATTGGTTTTTAATCAAAATGCTT
Source organism: Aulacorthum solani (assembly GCA_008528875.1). Lineage (NCBI taxonomy): Eukaryota > Metazoa > Arthropoda > Insecta > Hemiptera > Aphididae > Aulacorthum > Aulacorthum solani. Next base: position 7,381 of record PVMI01083735.1, read on the forward strand.
CGGTAAAAGAAAAAATAATATTTTTTTATCTCTTAACTATGCACTTCTTTTCAATACTATATTTCACGTTACATACATCAATTGAAACTCATAGCACGCATGCATATGGGTTATGTGTGTATATTTTAATAGCTTTTTGCATGTTTATTATGACATTATGGGTCATATACTCTAAAAAATGTGTTACTGGTTCAAATATCGGAATATGTAATTTAATGAAAATACAAGTAAGAATCCTAGATTTACCATACACGTATAATTGGCAATTATGAATAGTAAACAATTTTCATAAGATTTATGTGTTTGTTTTATTTGTGTGGCTTAGTTATATTATATTCAGGAACTGTTGAAATTAACAAACAAATATTTATACATCAAAAAGTATTTATAAAAACTCAGTACAAATATTTACAAAGTTAACTAAGTGAAAATTATTAGTTTAAATATTTGGACACGCAATTCGTGTTCGAAGAATCAAATTATGAGTATAACAATATTGCCAATTGAAATTGTATCTGGTATAACATTTACATTAAGAAAAAAAAAACTCTATATTTTTGTGTCTTCTATATGTGTTAAATATTTAAGTAGACGATGGACCATCATTTTAAAGTAATTGATTAATAATAATATATTTTTCATGATTAACAATATATTAGTACAATATATAATTATAATAGCTTAACGTTTTCACACGGCAGACAATACTGATTATACAATTTTATACAAGTATGGGTATATACTATTTACTACCTATTGATACATTGTACTATAAACATAATTTTACGTTCTATTGAAGTCTTACGTATCTACGTAAGTATACTAGGTCTTAGGTAACCAATAATAAATAGGTATCAACATAAATTTATGATGTATACGTTAAACAATTGATGAATTGTAATGACAATTTTAACTTCGATTTATTAATGTGTTATTTATAGAGTATAAATATTTGTACTCACGAAGGATGAATAAGCGAAACCTCCAAAACTAGTTCCCTCGGTAAATCGAAATAATCTGGATCGTGACCGTTTGCTGATAACACTAAAGGCAGCAAATCCCATCTTGTGCCCTTTCCACGCCAACCAAGTTTCGTACACACCTGAAAACCACGTCACTTCGTTGATTTAATTACGTCCAGCACATTATATTGTAGCGATTGAGTATTTGAAGTACCAACATATTTCAGGTAAAGTATGTGACCTACGACACATTCCGTGTACCCACTCCACTTGACCTACCACACATTCCGTGCAATGCAAGTGATCTACCAAAACATTGGCTTTAACCAGGTCGCACAACGACAATACTATATTGTAATAATAAACTAAAAATAATGTAAACGATGGAATTCGGGTTTACTTTTTATTTTTAATGAACTTGTTTTGCGTGAAGTATGCATAAAAGTTATAAATAAATAAATATATGTGGCTATGTGAAAGTGAATATATTGATAAGTAACATACTTTACCCAAAATGTGAAGGTAGGTTCAAAATGTAATAGTACCTAGTTCATACGCAAATTTATCAACCCCACCAAAACATTCTGTTTAAAAAAAAGTATAAGTCGACTCCATAGGCTATTGATTCTACCGACTACTGTTCATACTATATTTACCTATCAACTACATCGAGTCTTAAATTTATAAATACATTCATCACTCTTCTCATTATCTAAAATGGTATAAGTAACTCGGTCATTGCCAATGCTGAGTTGCATAAAAAATTGATTAATTTAATAGTTCACCAGAATTTGACCAATTGTTTATTCATATAATGTATAATTTATCTTAAAATATCATTATCACGATCCATATGGTGCAAATACATTGAATTTAAAAAATCCAATTACTAGGTATATTTTAGTAAAAAATAAATATACATAATATACACAATGTGATTCACCAAATATTCTCACCCCAATTTTTTCCTTTAATAATGAAATTATTCAAATTTTGATTCCTGGAATATTAAAATATAAGTACTCAAAGACCTTTTATTTTTCTTATTCTACTTAAAGAGTATTCTGTGGCGAAACAAACTTTTGTTTTTGAAATTAGAATCCCCCTCCCCCCTGTAAATTATAAATATATCAGTTTTTTGAAAACGTTGATGTACCTGATTCAAAATTCGAACTAGTTGTTTCTCAGTTATTAAAATATATACTAAATATTCTAAGGAAAGTATTCCTTAAAAATGATTTTATAAAAATATAAACAGATGTAATATTGGTATTTATTATAGTTGAACCATTTTCATAAATTATTAATGGTAATATGTTAATAATTATTTAATAGTAATCACCAAAATTTTAAAATCACCATAGCCTTTCATATGCTTCAAACCGATTATTGTGAACCTATTATGTTTGGTACATACAGTCAAATAATTCAAAAACTACTCTGACTATAGGTGGAATCAATATAAAACCGGCGGAATCGAAATATGTCTTACAATATCTATACCTCTATAATACCTGCCTGATACTTTGTAAACATTTGTATGACATTGTATCGTATTATTTTCATGGTCAATATTATATAAGAATCGGAACTTGGAAGTTTATTATTAACGACCAAAAGACATAAAAAGTAAACTAATTTTTCTTTTTAAAGTAACATTACGTCAGTGAATTCTACGTTCATCGGGTCTCCAATGATTGTTCCGTCTGGTTGTTTGTATCCGGCGTAAGAAATTAGTTGAGAGTTCCAAACACGAAAGTCATGCCGACCGTCTGTCCTTTGTTGAAATACAGTTATAGCAGATCTATAAACATAAATATTTGATTATGAAGTATCATGTTTAATCTTATTTTATTGGTACAAGCATCAGCAATATATTTGAATGGACGAGATTTTTTTGGACCAAAATCGTATATATCTATTTTTGGCCAAGTTATAAAACGTCGATTCTGTTTCGATTAAAATCATACTTTTTCCTTTACGGCCAAACCAAAAAGCTTAATGTTTTAATATAATATGTTATTATTGTTGAAAAATTATCAAAGATTATATTATGTTTTACACGAATTATATAATGAAAAAATAATAATATATTATCCATCAAATATTATTTGATCAGTAGGTACTATAATAACTAAATGCAAATGTCATAAATATCAAATATGTCATTCATTTGGACAAAAATTGTACATGTCTAGAATCTGTAGTAATGATCAAATAATTATTGGTCTGTACAACATAATATATTATTAATACTTTTCAATGTATATACGATATAGTAAATATAACAATTTTTGATTAGGCTGAAAAGTGAATTAGGCTATAAAATTGAAGTCTACAAATTTGGCTGAAAATAGTTAATTATCTCGTTGAACCTGGAGTGATATGTAGAATTCAAATTTAGAAGAAATTTAAAAGAACCAGCTGGTATCTATATTATATATAGGAAAATAAAATATCTGGTAGGTACTCACATTATTTTTATAGTAGATGATTTATATTATTGTAACCATCTTAGAATTTTCTAGTTAAATGGTTGGTAATGCAAGGGAAATATTATGTCTTCCAAATTTACTATTTATTTTATATAGTTAGGTAATTGCGCATATTATATTAATTTACTTATTATTCGTTAGCAAGAATAATTAATAATTATATTATAAAAATCTTAGTCGTCGTTCTAACTTTCATACATCTATGTCTAATTGAATTATTAAAATTTGTTTTTATTAGATTATATTATGATAATATTCATTAAGTATCTTATCATTATTTTTTATTCTAATGAAGTAGTTATTTTTAATTATATTATTTTATACCAATGCACAAATCATCGATTAATTATACCAAATAAACGACAACAACACGTTTTATGTTGCAGTAGGTAACACAAAACTATAACTAAATAATGTTTATTTATTTTACTTACCTACAGAGAATAAATAGGGTCATCAAAATAATTAAATTATTGTACCTTATGAGAGATGACACTCGATTTTAAACAAGTTCCACGGTCGAACACAATTTCATTTTTAGTTTGTTTTTAATAATTTAAATCAATGAATTTACTAATTTAGTTAAACAATAATTTTTTAGTTTAAATTTGACACAAAAACAATGCAAAAAAAATAAATTTATTATTACAGCATCAAAATGAGTAAGAGAATTTAAAAAATTTCTATTTGCTGCAAAACCTTTACAAATAATTTAATAATATTTTTCATATTAAATATTATATACATATATTTTTGTACTAAAGTCTGTAAAAATCAAATACTTTGTGGCATATTTGTATATATTTAAAGTACAAAACTATAACCATAGTCACTTTTAATAGTAAAGAAATAAAACAATAAAAATTGTTTAGAAGAAATAAAATAGTGTTTTAAATCGTTAAAATTTTTTTTACAATATGCATTTCTATTTCTTAAAAAAAAAAAAAATATTGTCAATATCTGTTGATAATAAAATAAATTGAGAATTGTGACTTTAAAGTTTATTATCAAACAGCAACACGAATAATAATAAAACAAAAACCACCAAAAGAAAACTTACTAGTTGCAATGAAAATATATCATAATTTAACATTTCGTGTTTAAACAAACTGGTGTTACGTAAACATTGAACTTATGAACTGATTGTTGGTTTATAATGAATGGATCACTAAATAATAAATTATGTTCACTTAAAAAAATAAGTATATTTTTATATTTTTATAGTTTATTTAAGTTATAACCAACGTAATTAAAATAACAAGTATTTAGTGTAAATAGAACCGTTCCGTTGGCTAACAAAAAAATGTGACAAGTTCTTTCAACCGCATTACCTACTGTGTTTTTTTTACAAGAGAGAAACTTATAGACTTATCCTTTCAAAACTTTGTAAATTGTAAGTGACTGTTGAAACTTTTCAATTCATCTTTGTAACTTTTTAATAAAGTGTTGTAAAACCGAAAATCTTGACCGGGAAAAGTTTGTGTTTGTAAAAATAAATTCAGTATTTATAATTGATAATATTTATGTAAAGTAGTTGATGTTTTATTTTAACTACCCAGTTAAATGTATGCTAAATGTTTTTATTTCCAATGAATTTACTTAAAGAAAAATGAAAAATGTCCTTATAATCAATCAACGAAAATCATAGAATTTAGCATTTAAGTATATAAATATGAAGTCGGAAACAATTTTGGTAATCTTTGTAACGTAACAATAGTCAATTGGATTTTTTTAAAATGTATTCTGAGAATCGTTGTCCTTTTGAACAGAGTTGAGAATTATTGTCAGATGAATTGTTTTTCTAGTTTAAAACCTATACCTGTAATTTAATTGAAAAAGTATTTTGATCTGTGACTTTCATGACAATAAAAGTCATAAATTCTAGTAGAAAATAAGGTGTATTTTTTTCGCTGGAAGAAGATTTTATCAGTTTAATGAATTTGAAGTTTTAACTATTTGATTTTTATATATTATATTCTAAGATTGACAATAATGTGGAAAATGTTAATTTTGGATACGCTCATTTTGTTTAAAATAATCGAGTAAAATGTAAAGTTTACTGACAAAATTGTCTTAATAAGAAAGTTTTCAAGTTCATTGGTATTCCTGTATGTAAAATCTTTTCCTCTTTACTTCTAACTTCAAGTTTATAAAATTTATATACATATATAATATATTATACTATTATACCGCATGCTGGAATAAGTGCGAGCGATACTAGGGGACTCAGGAAATTAAATCTCACTTGATGGTTGATAAAACTTTTAAACAACACCTTGCTGTTAATTGTATTTCTACTAAGTCGAATAATTTTATTGCTTACAAATTATTCGGCTGGAAATCAACCTTTTATTGTATCTACTTCAATACACGTAATAATTATTGCTCAATCTTATTTTTAATAATTGACGGAAAATAATAAATAGTTACTAATTTAAATTTGTTTTACCTATACTAACCTATAGTGTTAATTATTTATTAAAACGTATATTATACACCTCTGCTGCCATCAATAATACTCAACTTCACTTAAAAAATAATACTTTAAGTTGTTTTATGCGGGTTTGAGTGAGCATTCAACCATTCAGAGATATTTGAAAATATCAACAATTGTAAGGTCATTACATTTCTATCTACTATTATACTTCTATTTCATTACAAATTTAAAAAAAACCATCATGTTATCCTCGGTGTCGTTCAATTTGCCATTAAAACATAATTGTCGTTACATTCCACTTGTGTCTGACAACGACGCCAGACAACTGACAAGTATGTTAAAATGATTTATAAGTTATACCTTAACGCGATAACTACAATTGTGGTTACCGAAGATCATTGATTACAGTCAATAATTCAATTGTAGCACAAGCTACAAATAAATCTAATAAAGTTAATAAATACTAAACGAAAAAAACAAAACAAAAAATCTACTCATAAAATTAAATGTTGATATAAATATGCGACAATTAACCAAATATTCATGCAAAATCTCCAAAATCTATTCAAACTGTTCTTTCGAATCAAGTTCAAAAATCAACTTAATTACAAAAATGATATTCATTATAATTACTTTTAAATCTCAATTATGTATTAGACAATATTTTAATATAGATTTCTTTCTAATTCAATTAACCAGTAAATTAATTATTTATTTCAACTTATCGTATTATTGTTTGAATCTAGTTGTTTAATAATTATAGCAAATGAAAAGAAAGGCATTCAATTTATTCTGTGATTAAACATATTATAATTTATTTGTAACCATACACATTTTATAATGTATAAATAAATCTCAAATTGCAATAAGTTGAAACTCATTTATTAAATGTATTCGTTTTTTAGTGGTATTTATGTGCCAATATGTTACAAAAGGTAATAAACATAATATTAATATAAATGTCGAATATACGATAAAATCATAGAAGAAAACCTTATGAAATATTCATTTAAGTAGTCAATTTGGAGTTAAAAGATATATGAAACATTTTTTTTTTGTTCGTAGGTAGGCATTATATCAGTTTATGACAAAACCAATTTTTTTTATGTTTCGTATTATATGTTGGTAGAATAACTAAAATACAGTTAAAAAAATGGATAAAACATTCACACGTAGGTTGTAGACTTTTATCTATAATTTTGGTTTTAGTATTATAGAATATCAATTTTTTATGGTATTGGTAACTACATACAAAATATTATTATAATATGTCACTACACGTTATAATAATTATTCAGTTTTAAAAATAAAATCATGATTTGTATGCCAAGGCCTTTGATTCTATATGAAGAAAATCTATTGGTTATTATCGTTTCGTCGTTAGTGGATTATTTTGCTATCTTTCATCGATATTTACTTTAATCTACATTAGAAAGTAATGTATTTTTAATTCAATTTTTGCTACGACTAAAGAAATATTCCCAGTATTCAACAAAAAAGGTCACATGATTAAAATATATTATATTCAGCCTATAGTTGTTTCTTTAATCATTTTTTATTACCTATTAGATTTTATATACTTTATATATTATATAAGTTATATTTAAGGTATAAAAGTAACCTAAGGTTAATTTTTTTCTGATCATATTTATAAACTACTTGTACTTCATTAACAAACACTGTAGTCAAATAAATTATTAGTTAGAAGGTGACGTGAAATATCTGTTTTGGATTTAAGACACGATTTCTTCACTGATATATGCAAATGTGTTGGTTACAAGGAAATCTATAAGAATAAAGGTGACAAGAACGGGTTCATGTGGTACATCCAATCAATAGCTGACAGTTTAATCAAACTTGTAGAATTTAATTCTGTCTGTATTAGATGAAGTGGAGAAGTATCGCACGCTGGTTTGCGTATGCAAATTAAATTATTAAACGCATACTGAAATCGGACTACTCGACGATGCTATTTATATAACACTACCACCACCACCCCCATTACCACTGGCTTCATAACCTCAACTACTTTCACCACCAGCATCCCTACTACCACCACCACCACCACCACCACCAACAACAAGAACAACAATAACATCGGTATATAATAAGGGTTTGAAGAAGAATAAATTGAGGGGTTTCGGTTCCAGAATTTTGTTTAATATGCTAATATGTATACACAGATAGGTATTTTATAGTGGTCATGGATGAATGATTTGTGTTTTGAGAAATGTTAAAGACTTGTACCGTGTATTGTGAATAATGTTTATTTCGGTTACAAACCTTATGTTACCCTTGTTTGTGCTGTACTTGATGTGGTTGCAAATAGCTTCGAACATGTTGCTAGTCGTAGTCACCGATCTACAATCAAACATCTGAAAAATAAACAATAATTGCATACAAATTTAGGTAAGTATATATATTGTATACATTCGAAATAATTTCAGAATAATTAAGATGATGCAATAGTAAAGATTTATTTTTCAATATAAATGTTTGATGATATTAAATGAATATATTTAGTAGGTTAGTATTTAATAGTTAAATAATTAGATAGTGTCTCGAATAACAAACAAAAAATGTCTTTAAAATGTTAAAATGTTAAAAATATTTGCATTTTAATTGGAAATCTACGAAATATGTTAACTGACATATTATGGTATAATAGTATGCAAATGTATAGTTATAATATTACATAATAAACATTTTTAATGTACAATAAATAGAGTCATAGTGCTTAGAAATAATACTGTTAGGTTATAAGCAATTGATTTTGAGCATTATGCATTCATACTCAGAGTATAGGAGTTTTACATGATGCATTTTACGTATAATATTATTCATTTTTACTATATGGGACAGTACGAGACGTATCTATCAGACAAATGTATATAGTTCAATTCATTTTTAACACACCCGAATGAGATTATGTACGTTTTATTCGAGATAACCACCGACAGCAACTGACTTATCATCGGATGTTCAAATGTTTTCTTCTCAATCTCTCCTGAATACTCAATGGGTTTGAGTTCAAAATGTATCTCTATAGATGACTTAGTAAAAGAAAACGATTATAGTCTTGATTGAATGGTTGCTTAGAACTATTGATGCGTGTTCAGCAGAATGGGTTAAAAATGATTCATGCGTAGGCTTAAAGTTACAACTAAAAAAAATGTTTTCATTGATATTTTTATTTTTCACGATTATTTAAATATATGGTAGACACACAACCATTGACAATTTATTCTCAACTCAGTGAAGAATAAGATACACGCATAGTGAGAGTGCGGAATTGTTTAAAAATTACATACATAATATTATATAATTATTTAAAAAATATTATTTAATATAAAATATAATATATTTCCGTCAGATTTTGCAAATATTCTTGTTTCCTACGTTTTTATATTTCATCCTGTCCAAAAATGATTTTTGTTACTAGTCTTTTATAATAAGAATTATGATCAAAACTTTCTGACAATTTACTCTCGTAATATTATTGAAATATTTCAGTTGTATCATCGACTATTGTTATTATTTGTTAACTTAATTAGGTATAATTAAAACATAACACTATGTCTCTGTTTAATTGTTGCAGAAATCGTATGAATACACGAACCTGTAGTTTAGCCCATTGTATTCGTCCAATGCATCTGGCAGAATTTCTCCACGCTAATTTGGCACCAAATACCAATTCAGTTTCTGTAAGTTGATAAGTACCAGTAGAATTAACTTCTTGTTGTACTTGTTCCCATCTGGCCTCATACGCTGGAGTATTGGATCTGTAAAAATGAAAACAATTGTAAAATAAACGCGTTTGACTAAAACCTAAATACGTTAAAATAAGGTATTTTTTTATTGTATAATACAGTATTATACCTTATTCAACCTTGCAGTCATAAATATTTTGGAGTAAATTAGTATTTAAAGTCATTATATTAATCTTGATACACCTATAGTAGTGACTGGAAATAATTTAAACTTAAAATAATGTATAGTTTCAATTCATAGTAAATTATAGGTATTCTTAGGTATAAAATTAATTTCTAATAATATTAACTAATATATTATTTTCATACCTACAACTTGAATAAAATAATATTATGCTAAGTGTATAATATCTCGTAAAATCCAAACTCACATCTCTACTATAAATCAATTAGAAGTGATTAGATGGAGTAATAATATAATGTATTCAAAATGTTTATTTCCGTATCTAACAAATTTTTCATACAAATTTACCTTAAGGAACGTGCAGCCCAGTTTAACAGGCAGGATTTTTTTGCGTTGGAAGACGTTAAATCAAGAAATTAATTTTCATTACATTTTTTTTTATTTACATAAATTATTATAATTCATATTTATGACTATATTTCATTACCATAACAACATTTTAATAACATTTTTATTCGTCAACAATTTACTATGCTACACTAAAAGGGTGTCTTGACCCAGATCCACCCCTTCAGATTGCTACAGGTGCAGGTTATATTATAATTATAAGACTTACGTACTCTCAAGCACTTGTTAGGCAAATATTGATTACTAATAAATAGAAAGGTGTAAGCATACGATTACAGAAATTTTCTTTATTTGAGACTATATAGATGAAACAAATGAATATGCGATCGAGTGAAATAACACATATGTATATTATTAGAATACACTATCAAGCATTCTGCCACTATATATGTAAGTGGACACCGGGTTCGATAGAATAAGGAAGACGTCTACGAAATAACATGATAGCTTATGCCTTACGATATCCTTATAGTGGCTAGAAGGTTAAGTATACCTACACCTTGCGAACCACAAAAGGTTTAAAATAAAAATGTATTGACCACGCGGCGACGTCGGTGAGGGTGGTCAGACGTGTGTATTATGTACGACCCATTTTGCTATATTCATGCCGTTTTCCACTAAATGTACCGCTATAGTATTTCAAGTACCTAAAACAATTCATGATTTAAGATTTAGCACCGATATCTGACCATGTTGTCCTAGTCTGTGGATTTAAAATAATGGCGATTTTTTTAATAATCATGCCGTTTTGGGATACTGCAGAGGTCTATTTATTTTTGCATGTGGTTATTTAACGCTAAAATATATTTTTCCATATAGCGGGTTTATCGATTGAAGTCGTCGAAAAAACTACGTCACACAACTTCAATTCGGCCAGTAAACTGAAAATGTCTTCTATACCTACCTACCTACTAAAATCAGCGAACGATCTCACAACGAGGTTTATAATAATAATATATTTTTATTTCAAACACATTCTAAATATACAGAAGTATACGAGGTGATTATTTTACCAGGGTATTAATTGACGGGTATATTTATGTGTTGTTAAAAACATTTATTTTTCAAGTCATTACAACTTAATAGTTTTCAAATACAAATTACCAACATTACGATATTATTTTTTACTGTTATTATTTTTTGAAATATTTTACTTTTTTAAATTACAATGTCATACATTTCATAGTTATAATCTTCTGAAAAAGCAGATAAATGGAGTCGTGGAGTAACACAGTAATACACCTCAAATTGTTGGTGTACTCTCCATTCATCTGAACTTTAAATGCTTATTGGTTCGGGGTATAAAATTATAAATGTATTTTCATTTACAAAAAAATGAAAACTTAACTAAAAGATAAAGATAAAAAATGTTGTGGTGTATAATTAATGACTTCAAATTATTATTTAATATAAAAAAGTTTTCAAAAACACATAAATTTACTGAGAAAATGGCTGTTCAGTGATAAGACAACTATTTACTACTCTGTATGATATTATATAATATTATAACACAGCTACAGGCTACCCTGAGTATTTGAAATTATTATTGTTATTATTATCATAATTATTTTGCGTGTACCGTGTATTGTGTTTACAAGTAGGTATATAGCACGCATGTCGCATGTGTTTACGTATAAAATAATACAATGATAATAATATAATATAATATACAGGTAGGTAATGACAATTATTTTATCGTTGTGACGGAAACGATGGTAGACGTGACATGGTGGGTGGGGTACACATCGGTGGGGCGGGGGAGGGAATAGGGAATAAGCTCTCGACGGCTCTGCGTGGATTACTACATTATTATTATTATTATTATTATTATTATTATTATATATCTACGCGAGTAGCACACGGCGACGAATTTATGTGACTGAATGGGTATAACGATACGACGTGGTTTCTTCTGTATTAATAATAGTCCTTTTCTACCCTTCTCGCGAGCGCAAGAAACGCATATAATACGCTGCCGCCTGAGAAGGTTTATATCGAGATTAGGTATATAATTACCTGTGGCACGTTTATATATTATTATTATGATTATGATAATTTATCGTTCTAGCAGTGTATGACACGTGGCGACCGGTGTTCTCGTTTTACCCACCCGGTTGATGTCACTCGGCGGCGATGACAAGTTGGGTGGTGGGTGTGGGAGGTATTGTGATGAAGAGTGGTTTCTTAGGTATGGATTATGGATATATTTATATTATATATAATATTATGATAATTATTATAATATTAATTATTATTATATTTTAGTATTGTAATAGTACTGAGTTCGAGCTATATGGTAGTTTTATAAAAAATACTTTTAAAAAACTGGTTGAGGGATATATTAAATAAATCGAAAATAAATTATGTAAATACTTCTCGAATACCAACTTTAGAATTGAAGATATATTTAATCTTGAACGTAGTGCACAAGTGCCAAGTACATTTTTACCAAACACCGAGTATTTGCAATACATCTGAACAGTGAAAAAAATAACAATTTAATATAGTATACGTTTTTATTTTCTTGTGCTTAGCCAATACACGAACCAGACAATTATTGCGAGAAGGTTATCTGTTTTATTATAAATCAAGTTATTTTCGAATTCTAGTGGAGAGGAAATATTTGGTTGGAGAGTTCACTATTTGTTTTCATAACCTGATCAGTTTTTATCACCTTAAATATTGAAAATACAGTGAAGCTTCCCATAATGTACACCTCCAAATATGTTTTTGGGAACAAACTATAAACTGAATCCTTTGAATAACGGATAACTCAGAATATTAGACAAAATAGTGACCGAGAGTGTCCAGTACTTAGAGGTTTCACTGTATATTACTTTACATTTAATCCTAATACTAATATAGGACACGCTCGATCTAGTTTCGTGTATGTAGGTAGAATCTGTTGACATCCAATCTGGAGTGCTGCTAGACAGAAAAAAACAATAACCGTTTAATGATTGATGACTTTTTTAAATTAGACTTTCACGTATCAATGTTTTGATCTATGGTCCAACAGATAAACAAAGTATAGTATGCGACAACTCCTTAGTTATGATCAACAATATAGTATTTAATATTAAGTATAATATTTTTATTGAGTAATATTTATATAATATATTCTAGTCATTGATTATTTGTAACATAGGTAGTTATTAATATTGGTGTAATAGTGTGCCGTCAACGTGTAAAAAAAAGTATAAAAACCAAATTAATGCCTAAGAATATTCGATTAAATTTGCATTCGAAAAACTTCATGAAATAATTGAGAATAAACGAATTTAAATACTGGTAGGTACTCAAATACTTTGCAATCTAATCCAACCTATACATTTAATATAGCGTAGGATTTTAGTATGATAATAATAGCAACACTGTGTAAAACGTGTCCGAAATCTTTTCCAGGCATTTCTTCTGATGAATGTTTATCGATTACGCATTATATAATGTATGTTTACACCATGACGTAAGTAAATAGCTTTCGATCCACTGACATTTGTGTTTATCCTAATGTGCTTCACACCTGCAAAATATAGGAATCTATATGGATCCCATACCATCTTAACGTTAACATATTACGTTAGACGCATAGAGTTGAGGACTGTTTGTCTTAAGAATTGAATCGCTCAGTACTATAATAGGTATGCGGCTGTAGAATAATGTAAACAAGTCGTTTCATATTTTACGAGCTCTGGGATACGATTATTTAGATCAGCACAATTAGATGAAATCAAGAATGTGCTATTATACATATTATTACACATTGTATACCTAAAATGTATTTATGTATACCTACATATTGTCCACTCGTATTTACTATGACAAACGTCGGATGGGGGTTTTAGTATTAAGAAATCTTACGATGATAATTGTGTAATTTGAACACGATTTTAAATCAAAAGCAACCGGTTCTAGAGTCCACTGAAACTTGAATAATCGTGAATTCTCGTTCGGGCGATGTTTTTAAATATTTAAAACGCCCACCTACTGATTTCGCCAACACTACGTGATTACGTACATAATCCATTAAAATTGAAGTACTAATGTTTAAGTCCAACAAAAGTTCAGATGATTTTATATTCGCTCTTCGTTAATGTACGGACGTATGAATTCATCTCTTATATTATTTAACCATGCGCACGAGTAGCGAGTAATCTCTTAACGAGTGTAACGGTGCATGAAATGACCTCCCAACAATAATATTTTCACAATAACAAATGGCATTCTGAATTGGTACTTTGTCCGGAGTATTACAGCTTGTTCGTTTAAGTCAAACTTTGCTTTTATTTAAATATTTTAAATAATGACACGCGTATGATATCTTATTTATACAAGTAGGTATCTAACTATCGTTATGTCTGATTGTATTTTTATCAAGCATAATATTAAACGTCGGAAATCGTTACCTTGGTAGGTTTCAACACGAAGGAAATTCGATTAAAACATGAAAAATTGTAAAATTATGATAATCGATGTGAAATAAATCAAGGTGTATATTTTATACGTATACATAAGGCCTGTTGTAAATTGCAATGTGTTTAGCATATTTTAATAAACCATGTTGTGTATTATACAGTATTGAGTATATTAAACTATTAATTTATTTAAAAAAAAAGATGATAATATTATTTTTATTAGGTCGACTTACAGTCATGAATTTGCGATGAAAAATGAAACGAAAAATAACGTAGTTGAGTAGTTGACAGCTAATTCTAGTTTTAATATTATTATTATTAATATGCTAAGTTATAATAGACGCGATACTGTTATGAGAGTATAAAACTGTCGTAAGTATTTTAGACTTAGTTTTCATAATGTGGGTAAACGGGTAATCGTTATTCATCACTTCACGACCGACTAAGTTGGTCGTCTAACGTCTTATCTCTATACGGATAATGAATACATCGGATAATAAGGGCACAAGTGCATAACAATACTTCGTGCCAAATCGGGCAAATTGCTGGTGTCTACGCTAAAGTATATGGTTTTTATTACCCATATAAAGCAGTATGTTTTTTCCCCTTAGAATATTTGCATATATACTGGGTCGTAATAATTTTCTCGTATCAAGTAGTATCACGAAAGGCCCATATCATGAAAACTAACAATATGGTTAGCGGAAAATTGCTTAAACGCGCTCGACGCTTTACTGTTTATGCGTTATACTTTTTATGCACAACAATCACATGATAGGTCAATAGTGAACAAATAATAATAACGATATAATAGCATTATAATATTATATGGTCACACGATGTTTATTTTTTATCGTAATAACAGTTTGGAAAAAATTTAAACGTTTTTACCATTTAGTGTTGGGAATCAATTGGCTTAAAATAAATCATATTTTCACTTTCGCTGTCGTACAAAGTATGATTTTTTTTTAACTTTAATCATTTTATCTCATTGTTTCCTCATACGGACGAATCAGTTTCAAACGAGTACCTACACTTTACTGAATGTCGTATAGATAAATCAGTACCTAGTATTAAACATATAGTACTATAGTAGTTCAATTCGAATATCACGCCCAATGGGCCCACACACACATTGTACAACGTGCTTACGTATGTGTGTCGTTTAAACTATATAGGTGAGTTACTATTTTTCACCGAATTACTATTAGTCAGTGGCGTTGGTGCGGGGGTGGTCGGCAGTGGCGGCCGGCTTAACGCATTTAATCATTTGGAACGAAAAATCTGACAACACATATTCTACTGGGAGAAGATCCAAGAACGGTTTTTCGGAAAAATGTTAAAAGAAAGTAGCTTTTTGTATTAAAAGTTCTCGGCGGAAGGTTTCGGTCATTTACGTTTCATTTCCTTTCGTTAACCATTGATCCCTATCCATTTTCTATATACGCGATTCCTACGTGTGCTAGTGCGTGTGCGTGTGTGATTTATCGGAGCGGCGGTTACCAGCTACCTATTTAGTATGCTCGCCCATATACGACCACCTCGTTTTGACTTTGGTTCGTCCACGAAGTTTTGTAGCTATCATATTGTTAGATCGCTTAATAATAACTCACTCGTCCCCCAGGTGAATACGTTTTACCCGCTGCTACCAATACCAGTTTAGTACCATCTACTACCACAACTACCACTTAAACCATTATATTTCTACTATACACTACTTCTACTTTACTATACTGTTGTATTATTATAATACCTCCTCCAAAATACCACATACTCCCCGTGCCATTCACTGGCATATTCGTCAGTGAGAGCTCAAGTTTTTGCATTATAATAATATACTATACGCCATTAGAGGAAACGCACACCAACTTTTTGCTCACTTTTATCAACTGTATGGATACCTACAAAACTTGCTTATAATAATAACTATTAAGGACTTTACTGTTATGCAAAATGTGTTTTGTAATATTATGTTTTATAAATAACATTATCCACGGAAGCTAAGTGTATATATATGTTAAATTCAGAACACGCTCAGAATCAAATTATGACTTTGCATGTCTTTTCGCACCCTAACAACACTAATACTATACTACACCTTTTGCTATTGCTGCGATGGTACCTATAACCTATGGTTGTATGTATAATTTCATATCTACCTGATAAAAACAATTATAATTTATTGATTTTTAAAAAACCATTAAGTTGGATAATGTTAAACTATAAGTATTTTATTTCAATTACTACTGAGAGGGTGAAAAAAGACATTAACTAAAATGTGTATTATCAGATGCATATAATATATTTTATTTTAAACTCTGAGCGAAGGGAGGTATACATTTGTAAGTTATATTAGTTAGTTATAGGCTAGTTTTTATTTCTTTATTGTTGCGATTATTTGAACAACTAGTGCGGAAAAATAAAAATTACCATCATAAATTACAGTTTGGAAAATTAGTTGAATGTACTATTTTTAACACTTATTAATGTTCTAAAAAATGTTAAATCATCCCCCAGCTGTAAAAAAAAAAACATTAACAATTACACTTAACAATAATTGTAGCTCTCTCATTCTTTTTTTCGAGAAATTAAAATTCAGAGTACAGATAATGGTTTTACTTATCTTGGCGTAATACATGGGTATATTAGTATAAATAAACCAAGAAAAAATATTCGATCAAAAGTAGGTAGTGTTTTTTTCAATTTTACTGACAAATGTACTCTCAATCCTGTTTTGGCCAGCTATATTTGAATATGACTTATTTCACATTCTTTGTCGACTGGATATTAAAGGTCAAAATCCATTAAATCGTTTGTAAAACATATTTTCAACAAGGGTTTTTATTTATTTCGAGAATAAACTCTCGCCTCAGTTGTGTATATTATAAATTATATATTGGAAGCTATGATAAATTATCAAGAAAATGATTCTGATCACTTAGCTTATTGATCGCTATTGGTGTTATAGTAAGAATTTTTGAACGCTCATAATAAAATTGTTGGGCACTATAGTTGAGATTTTTCAAAATCATTAATTACAATAATCTCGAAAAATTGTGAGTCTTAAATTTAAAATGAATTTAAATCAATAATACTTTTTAATGTACAAGAACTATTGAACTATTTTGATGTATTATCAAAAATTGCATAGCTAATTTACAATCTGCTGGTAATACACTTATATATATATATGTTGGAAATAAGGGTGAACCGTCAGGGTAATGGACCGTTTTAATAGATATAGCTAAAAAGAAAAAATCGAATTTCCATGGAATATCTTGTAATAGTGCATTTTATTTTTAAGACTAAAAAGTAATTTGCATGTAAATAAATAACGACATAGTGATAAAATATTTCAAAGTCAAATCATTATAGAATTTGCATAAATATCGAATAATGTTAACTACACTGAATATAAAATATGTTATTTTTTATTCTCGAAGCAGATTTCTAAGAATATAATTCATATATTGAATATTTCATCATAAGTTAATTACTTCTAATTAAATAAGTAATAATTTTTGTACCTACCATTTATTTATTCAGATTTAGGCATATTGTTTGTTGTTTTTTTTAAATGTTATCTTGTAAGTGATAATATTAGAAGATAATCTTTTTTGTATAACTATACAAATATTACAAATATATTACATCAGCAAAAAAAAAAAAATAATATTTTGTAGGTATTTAAAGAGGGCGTTGGAATCGAATCCACCTACAATTAATTTATTGCTTAAAGGTGTAATAAGTAAGTAGGTACATAAGTTATTGTAGAAATCATATTCTACAATAAATCACATTATATCTATTTAAACAAAATACTCTTACATACAAAGTATAAAATTGAAATCAGACTTCAGGGATATTTGTCAGTTGTCAGGTATGTAATATTTATGTATAGAGTAGAATAAAACATTTTTGAAATTGTTATTCATGAAACATTCAAAGAATGAAATTCTTGAAATATGTATTCAGATAATTGAAATATCAAGCAATCAAATTATTATTAATATTACGTAAGTAAATAAAACCTATTGATTTTAATTAAATTTAGCAATAGCCAGTAGGTAAAACATTACAAGTTTTTTGTTGTCACATGTATTATAAAACCGTGAGAAATATTACACCTACTAAAAATATTTATGAAGTTATAACTCGTATTAAATAAGTATCTGCTTATAAAAAATTCATTTACTGGAAAATCTATCTACTAAATGTTCAAAATATGAGAAAAAAATGTTTATTTAAATTTTGGATCTCATGAAACTAGAGTAAGATTGTGGCCTTGGTAGCTATAAATCGTATATGCACTGACAAGCAAGTACAAATAATCCTAAAACTTTTCTGTTCTAGTTCTCTACATGTATCTGTTTTTGTTTTAAGTTTAACATAACTTCATCATTTAAATTAAACCATGTCTATTCATTGTAACTTTTAGATTTATATGTTAGGTACGATGTAAATTAAGTAAGCTAACTTGGTCACGATTGATCTTCTAATCCAACGGCCGTGTTAAACTTAAATCTCGCCAAACCTTAGTATAACCTAAATGGGCGAACCACCTGGGGCTTAAACTATTATGTTATGTGGTATATTTTCTCCTAACCAAGCTATGCTTATGGAACCTAAATAAAGTTTAAAAAGGTTTTTAACTTATTTCGGAAAAAAAGTAGTATGTAGTAATAAAATACGTACCTATATACAAGATGAGAGACTGCACGTGGTGTTAAGCTCATGCTGTCTCGTAAGCCAATGTATATTATTGTTGTTTTATTATACATTTTAAAGCAATACCTATTTATTATTATTATGATAAATATTATAATTTAAAAATCTTTATCATAGTTTGTAATTAAGTGCTCGATTATTTAGAACATGATCTTTAGACCAATTATAATAAAAATATAAATTATAGTAAATACCCAAAACAACTAAAATTTGCATTTTGCACAATTTTTTTGACAGTTTTGTACTATGAAATTGTGACTAGCATAAAAAATAACTATATTGTAGGTAGATTAACAAATGAAATAAAAATTCTAATAGGATACTTAAAAGATGTTTTTATGCCAAAGAAAAAAATACTAACATCAAATATTATGTTCAAAATGTAATGAAAAAGTGGTCGTTTAACATATGGTAAACCATAATGCGGTCATTGAACAAAAAAAAAAAACAACAAAGGATAGTATACATATACTATAGAAGCGCTGAAAACGTGGTAGTTATTGGAGATGAAAGTCGGACAAATAGGAAAACAAACGATGGTGTATTAAATACATATAGTAATAGATAAAAAACTTTGCTAGAAATCATATTTTAAAAAGAATACAATAACTTACCAGTGTGGGAATGGGGGTAAACTTCACAACTTAATAACAAAAGGTATGATTGAGAGGAAATGTGTGAAGAGAATATCAAGAACAATCTATACATCCGTGATATAATGCTAGTAAAATAATGAAAGATACAGGAAGGCGGGGACAATACTCACAAGCAGCTCAGGAACATTGTAAACGCACAAGAGTTATGGGGAAATTTTTTTGCTGCAAATTAAACCAATCCGTTGATTAAGACATACGAAATAGTAGCATTACTCACTATAGCTACGTAGATATGGCTGGTTTTTTACATTTAGCTACCTACTACAACTATATTACCTAATATGTTAAATCAAAGTGAAATATATTTTTTTATAATAGTAATTTAAGTATCTATCTTTCTATACATCAACAGTGTTTTAGATTAACACTAGCAAGCTAAATTTATAAGAGGATTATTAATATTATTATAAATGTATTATGACTTCGACAAAGTGAATAATACTAAAGTTTTAATGAACATAAAATATGTATAATTATTACAATTTACACAGCAGCCATACACGAGTAATCTGATATACAAATTAGTTTTTGATATTAATTATTTGTTGATTTTATTTTCAATGAGAATAAACCATCTAGGCCAAATGATTTCCTTGATCAAATTTATTATTCGCAAGCTTATAAAATTAAAATACGTTTTTCGCTCAGCACACAGTCTAAAACTTATTGTTACATTTTCATAATACAACTGGCTCCTGGTAATAGTATATGAATATAATATCATATTGTATACGATTTGAGAAAAGAAAAAACTTAAAATGGATTACCTATATGGCTATATTATGCATTATGTGTTTATTTGTGTTCTTATATCCGATAAAGTATTTGTCTTACTTTACTATTGATTAATCGTATGTATCAAATATCTTATATTAAGAATTTTTGAGAAATGGTATGTAATACTTAATGTATGCATTCAAAGATTAAAAATATGACTAATGATAAGGTTACAGCATAGTTTGAAGGTATAAACATAATACATTTTCGAGACAAGTACATTAACAATATCATAACATGAGTATGAAGTATATTTGAAAAATAAAGATATGTATTATTACTATTATTTTCACTGACAAAATATGTACCCTTACTCATATATCAGCTACT